>CANJKZ010000498.1:7500-52500 GCA_947471745.1 Closterium sp. Naga37s-1 | reverse complement strand
GGGGGATGACTAAGAGAGGGGGAGGAGGGGGGAAGGGAATATTGGGGAAAGGGGAGGGGGAGGATAAGTTGGGAAAGGTGGATGGGGTGGGTGCACTAGAGGTGGCTGGGGCTAGGAGATGGTTGCTGCGTCCTTTCCACCACTATGCTCGCTGCACCCTACCCCTCCTCCTCACCACTGGGCCCATGCTACTGCTGTGTGCCGTGCGTGGTGTGCAGATATCAGAGGGCATAGGGCAGGGGCGCATCACAGGCAACCTGCAGGGGTGGGGGCTGCCTGAGAGAGAAGGGGGATGCGTTGACTTCTGCTGCCAGGTGACTGCCTCTCCGCCCCCCACCCACACTCTCTCTTCTTCAACCTTTTCTCTGCTTGCTGCTGCCGCGCCTTCCCGCATGTGGCCTACAAGGCACCAGCACCTCTCCCTGCTGTGTCCCCGCCCTGTGTGGCAGGTGGAGGACGCAGAGGCGCTGCCGGTGGTGTACGACCTGCTGCGGCACGAGGGGCTGTGTGTGGGGCTGTCATCGGGCATCAACGTGGCGGGTGCCATGCGGCTGGCGCGCGCCATGGGGCCAGGCCACACCATCGTGACCGTGCTGTGTGACCTGGGCACGCGCTACCAGGGCCGTCTCTTCAACCCGCCCTTCCTCAGCGCCAAGGGGCTGCCCCTCCCCGCCTGGATGGACAGCGATGCCGAACCTGCTGTGGCCGTGCCTCAGGTGTTTGAAGAGGTGGAGGCGTGACGCACACATGGTGTGGTAGGGAGAGCAGGGACAGAAAGGGCTGGGAGGAGATGGTACGGTGCAGAGGCAGGTGATGAAACAAGGGAGGAGAGAGTGGAGTTGGGAGTCAATAGAAGAGTGCTGCTAAGTGGCACACAGATGTACCGGTATCCATACCATGCTGCCTTTGGCCCCCTTGTTGCACATTAATGCCAATGCATCCTAAGAATGGCATGTTTCTTCCAGCAAACACTGCCTTGCAAGTGTGGCATACCATCACAGCAGCCATGCTAAGGCAAGTGTCAGTTAGCTTGATGCAACAACAAGCATTCCGCTAGCCTCAAGAACCCACACAGAGGCCCAGGCAACACATGCACTATCAGCCTACAACAAGTTTCATTCCACACAAAACATGTTGCAAACCACTAATGCTAACTACAGCTGTCTAAACCACAGCAAAGTGCATGCAGCCCCCAAACACCATTCAGCTTGGGTGCCTTAGACACACAATGCCAGTGACAATGGTCGTGCCTATGGCTTCTCCAACCACACATGCAGGCCACCAGCAGAGGCGCACGCAACAGATGTGTCCAACCGATCCCAAGGAGGAGTGGTGACAGCCGCCAGCAGCAGTGTGTACGCAAGAGGTGCCAGCCAGCAAGCCCCACACCACCGTGTGCATACATCATGCAGCACCGCCCTGCTTGCCCCGGCCCAGGATCTTGGCCACCCAGCTGCCCGAGTCACCCATGCGCCGCCCCTCACCGGAGCCCTCCTGCGACCGGCTCAGGTTGATGGCCGACCCCCCCGTGCTGCGCTGCTCCAGCAGTGGCACCGCCGGCAGCTCCCCCACGGGCGCCTTGCTCTCCACCTCTGCCGTGCGCTCACTGTCACTGTGCAGCCCCTCCATCTCCACTGTTGCCCGCGCCTCCATCAGTGCCGCTGCCGCCGCTGCGAGAGCAGTGCTGGCGTGTGCCATGCGCCACGTGGCGACGTCCACCTCATTGGCGGGGTTCACATTGCACGCACACAGCACCTCCCGTGACCACCCACCCGCCCATGCTGCATCACCCACCGCCGCTTCATCATATGTCGCCATACCTTGTGCATGCGCACCAGCGCTTGCCCCCCTCTCCTCATTCACGGCCTGCAATCCATCCACGCCTGGAGGAGCAGCGTCAGGAGCGGCATGAGCGGAGAGCGTGGCGAGGTAGGTCTTGTTGACGGCGTGCAGCGCTTTCACCACCTCCACCATCTCGGGGCGCCGCGTGGCGGGCTGCTGCACACAGTGCGCTGCGATCTGAGCCATGGAGAGCAGCGCGGGCAGGTTGAGTAGCGTGGCGACGCGTGTGTCAACGATGAGGTGGATGTGGCGCGAGGCCACCAAGGGCAGCACCACCGTCGTTATGTGCACCAGCCGGTCCTTGTCGTCTGGATCCCTCTCCATCGCCTCCCTCCCCGTCACCAGCTCCAGCAGTAGCACTCCGAAACTGACCATGCACACATCAGGCCAATGCGGAATGAGGAGGAAAAAAAGATGGGAAAGGGCCTGTGAAGTTGACACAAGAGCTCAAGTGGCATGTGGGTGACCGTGTGTGGAGAGAGAGCAGTGGCATGACATTGAGGAGCACGAGCAGGGAATCTGGGTGGGGGCACAAGGACAGTTAAAGAACACAAGGCATGCATGAAGCGGCAGGGGCATGGGAAGGAGGAGGCACCTGTAGACATCACTGCGAGTGGTGAGCATTTCGAGCGTCATGTAGTCGGGATCCATGTAGCCCCGCGTGCCCGCCACCTTGGTGAACGTGCCCATCTCCTCCTTGCCCACCTCCCTCAGCAACCCAAAGTCCGCTATCTTCACCTGCACCCATGCACATGCACATGCACATGCACATGCCCACGCCCATGCCCACGCCCACGCCCACGCCCACGCCCACGCCCACGCCCACGCCCATGCCCATGCACATGCACATGCACATGCCCACGCACATGCACATGCACATGCCCACGCCCACGCACATGCACATGCCCACGCCCACGCACATGCACATGCCCACGCACATGCACATGCCCACGCACATGCACATGCACATGCACATGCCCACGCACATGCCCACGCCCATGCACATGCCCACGCACATGCCCACGCACATGCCCACGCACATGCCCACGCCCATGCACATGCACATGCACATGCACATGCCCACGCACATGCACATGCACATGCCCACGCCCACGCACATGCACATGCCCACGCCCACGCACATGCACATGCACATGCCCACGCACATGCACATGCCCACGCACATGCACATGCACATGCACATGCCCACGCACATGCCCACGCCCATGCACATGCCCACGCACATGCCCACGCACATGCCCACGCACATGCCCACGCCCACGCCCACGCCCACGCACATGCACATGCCCACGCACATGCACATGCACATGCACATGCCCACGCCCACGCACATGCCCACGCCCACGCACATGCCCATGCCCACGCACATGCACATGCCCACGCCCACGCACATGCCCACGCACATGCCCACGCCCACGCACATGCACATGCACATGCCCACGCACATGCACATGCCCACGCACATGCACATGCACATGCACATGCCCACGCACATGCCCACGCGCATGCACATGCCCACACACATGCCCACGCACATGCCCACGCACATGCCCACGCACATGCCCACGCCCACGCCCACGCCCACGCCCATGCCCATGCACATGCACATGCACATGCCCACGCACATGCACATGCACATGCACATGCCCACGCCCACGCACATGCCCACGCCCACGCACATGCACATGCACATGCCCACGCACATGCACATGCCCACGCACATGTACATGCACATGCACATGCCCACGCACATGCCCACGCCCATGCACATGCCCACGCACATGCCCACGCACATGCCCACGCACATGCCCACGCCCATGCACATGCACATGCACATGCACATGCCCACGCACATGCACATGCACATGCCCACGCCCACGCACATGCACATGCCCACGCCCACGCACATGCACATGCACATGCCCACGCACATGCACATGCCCACGCACATGCACATGCACATGCACATGCCCACGCACATGCCCACGCCCATGCACATGCCCACGCACATGCCCACGCACATGCCCACGCACATGCCCACGCACATGCCCACGCCCATGCACATGCACATGCCCACGCCCACGCACATGCACATGCACATGCCCACGCCCACGCACATGCACATGCCCACGCCCACGCACATGCACATGCACATGCCCACGCACATGCACATGCCCACGCACATGCACATGCACATGCACATGCCCACGCACATGCCCACGCCCATGCACATGCCCACGCACATGCCCACGCACATGCCCACGCACATGCCCACGCACATGCCCACGCCCATGCACATGCACATGCACATGCACATGCCCACGCACATGCACATGCACATGCCCACGCCCACGCACATGCACATGCCCACGCCCACGCACATGCACATGCACATGCCCACGCACATGCACATGCCCACGCACATGCACATGCACATGCACATGCCCACGCACATGCCCACGCCCATGCACATGCCCACGCACATGCCCACGCACATGCCCACGCACATGCCCACGCACATGCCCACGCCCATGCACATGCACATGCCCACGCCCACGCACATGCACATGCCCACGCCCACGCACATGCACATGCACATGACCACGCACATGCACATGCACATGCCCACGCACATGCACATGCCCACGCCCACGCCCATGCCCACGCCCACGCCCACGCCCACGCCCACGCCCATGCCCATGCACATGCACATGCACATGCCCACGCACATGCACATGCACATGCCCACGCCCACGCACATGCACATGCCCACGCCCACGCACATGCACATGCACATGCCCACGCACATGCACATGCCCATGCACATGCACATGCACATGCACATGCCCATGCACATGCCCACGCCCATGCACATGCCCACGCACATGCCCACGCACATGCCCACGCACATGCCCACGCACATGCCCACGCCCATGCACATGCACATGCACATGCACATGCCCACGCACATGCACATGCACATGCCCACGCCCACGCACATGCACATGCCCACGCCCACGCACATGCACATGCACATGCCCACGCACATGCACATGCCCACGCACATGCACATGCACATGCACATGCCCACGCACATGCCCACGCCCATGCACATGCCCACGCACATGCCCACGCACATGCCCACGCACATGCCCACGCCCATGCACATGCACATGCACATGCACATGCCCACGCACATGCACATGCACATGCCCACGCCCACGCACATGCACATGCCCACGCCCACGCACATGCACATGCACATGCCCACGCACATGCACATGCCCACGCACATGCACATGCACATGCACATGCCCACGCACATGCCCACGCCCATGCACATGCCCACGCACATGCCCACGCACATGCCCACGCACATGCCCACGCCCACGCCCACGCCCACGCACATGCACATGCCCACGCACATGCACATGCACATGCACATGCCCACGCCCACGCACATGCCCACGCCCACGCACATGCCCATGCCCACGCACATGCACATGCCCACGCCCACGCACATGCCCACGCACATGCCCACGCCCACGCACATGCACATGCACATGCCCACGCACATGCACATGCCCACGCACATGCACATGCACATGCACATGCCCACGCACATGCCCACGCGCATGCACATGCCCACGCACATGCCCACGCACATGCCCACGCACATGCCCACGCACATGCCCACGCCCACGCCCACGCCCACGCCCATGCCCATGCACATGCACATGCACATGCCCACGCACATGCACATGCACATGCACATGCCCACGCCCACGCACATGCCCACGCCCACGCACATGCACATGCACATGCCCACGCACATGCACATGCCCACGCACATGTACATGCACATGCACATGCCCACGCACATGCCCACGCCCATGCACATGCCCACGCACATGCCCACGCACATGCCCACGCACATGCCCACGCCCATGCACATGCACATGCACATGCACATGCCCACGCACATGCACATGCACATGCCCACGCCCACGCACATGCACATGCCCACGCCCACGCACATGCACATGCACATGCCCACGCACATGCACATGCCCACGCACATGCACATGCACATGCACATGCCCACGCACATGCCCACGCCCATGCACATGCCCACGCACATGCCCACGCACATGCCCACGCACATGCCCACGCACATGCCCACGCCCATGCACATGCACATGCCCACGCCCACGCACATGCACATGCACATGCCCACGCCCACGCACATGCACATGCCCACGCCCACGCACATGCACATGCACATGCCCACGCACATGCACATGCCCACGCACATGCACATGCACATGCACATGCCCACGCACATGCCCACGCCCATGCACATGCCCACGCACATGCCCACGCACATGCCCACGCACATGCCCACGCACATGCCCACGCCCATGCACATGCACATGCACATGCACATGCCCACGCACATGCACATGCACATGCCCACGCCCACGCACATGCACATGCCCACGCCCACGCACATGCACATGCACATGCCCACGCACATGCACATGCCCACGCACATGCACATGCACATGCACATGCCCACGCACATGCCCACGCCCATGCACATGCCCACGCACATGCCCACGCACATGCCCACGCACATGCCCACGCACATGCCCACGCCCATGCACATGCACATGCCCACGCCCACGCACATGCACATGCCCACGCCCACGCACATGCACATGCACATGACCACGCACATGCACATGCACATGCCCACGCACATGCACATGCCCACGCCCACGCCCATGCCCACGCCCACGCCCACGCCCACGCCCATGCCCATGCACATGCACATGCACATGCCCACGCACATGCACATGCACATGCCCACGCCCACGCACATGCACATGCCCACGCCCACGCACATGCACATGCACATGCCCACGCACATGCACATGCCCATGCACATGCACATGCACATGCACATGCCCATGCACATGCCCACGCCCATGCACATGCCCACGCACATGCCCACGCACATGCCCACGCACATGCCCACGCACATGCCCACGCCCATGCACATGCACATGCACATGCACATGCCCACGCACATGCACATGCACATGCCCACGCCCACGCACATGCACATGCCCACGCCCACGCACATGCACATGCACATGCCCACGCACATGCACATGCCCACGCACATGCACATGCACATGCACATGCCCACGCACATGCCCACGCCCATGCACATGCCCACGCACATGCCCACGCACATGCCCACGCACATGCCCACGCACATGCCCACGCCCATGCACATGCACATGCCCACGCCCACGCACATGCACATGCCCACGCCCACGCACATGCACATGCGCATGCCCACGCACATGCACATGCACATGCCCACGCCCACGCACATGCACATGCACATGCCCACGCCCACGCACATGCACATGCCCACGCCCACGCACATGCACATGCACATGCCCACGCACATGCACATGCCCACGCACATGCACATGCACATGCACATGCCCAAGCACATGCCCACGCCCATGCACATGCCCACGCACATGCCCACGCACATGCCCACGCACATGCCCACGCACATGCCCACGCCCATGCACATGCACATGCACATGCCCACGCACATGCACATGCACATGCCCACGCCCACGCACATGCACATGCCCACGCCCACGCACATGCACATGCACATGCCCACGCACATGCACATGCCCACGCACATGCACATGCACATGCCCACGCACATGCCCACGCCCATGCACATGCCCACGCACATGCCCACGCACATGCCCACGCACATGCCCACGCACATGCCCACGCCCATGCACATGCACATGCACATGCCCACGCCCACGCACATGCACATGCCCACGCCCACGCACATGCACATGCACATGCCCACGCCCACGCCCACGCCCATGCCCACGCCCACGCCCACGCCCACGCCCATGCCCATGCACATGCACATGCACATGCCCACGCACATGCACATGCCCACGCACATGCACATGCACATGCCCACGCCCACGCCCACGCCCATGCCCACGCCCACGCCCACGCCCACGCCCACGCCCATGCCCATGCACATGCACATGCACATGCCCACGCACATGCACATGCCCACGCCCACGCACATGCACATGCCCACGCCCACGCACATGCACATGCACATGCCCACGCACATGCACATGCCCACGCACATGCACATGCACATGCACATGCCCACGCACATGCCCACGCCCATGCACATGCCCACGCCCACGCACATGCACATGCCCACGCCCACGCACATGCACATGCACATGCCCACGCACATGCCCACGCCCATGCACATGCCCACGCACATGCCCACGCACATGCCCACGCACATGCCCACGCACATGCCCACGCCCATGCACATGCACATGCACATGCACATGCCCACGCACATGCACATGCACATGCCCACGCCCACGCACATGCACATGCCCACGCCCACGCACATGCACATGCACATGCCCACGCACGTGCACATGCCCACGCACATGCACATGCACATGCCCACGCACATGCCCACGCCCATGCACATGCCCACGCACATGCCCACGCACATGCCCACGCACATGCCCACGCACATGCCCACGCCCATGCACATGCACATGCCCACGCCCACGCACATGCACATGCCCACGCCCACGCACATGCACATGCACATGCCCACGCACATGCACATGCACATGCCCACGCCCACGCACATGCACATGCACATGCCCACGCCCACGCACATGCACATGCCCACGCCCACGCACATGCACATGCACATGCCCACGCACATGCACATGCCCACGCACATGCACATGCACATGCACATGCCCACGCACATGCCCACGCCCATGCACATGCCCACGCACATGCCCACGCACATGCCCACGCACATGCCCACGCACATGCCCACGCACATGCCCACCCCCATGCACATGCACATGCACATGCACATGCCCACGCACAAGCACATGCAGATGCCCACGCCCACGCACATGCACATGCCCACACCCACGCACATGCACATGCACATGCCCACGCACATGCACATGCCCACGCACATGCACATGCACATGCACATGCCCACGCACATGCCCACGCCCATGCACATGCCCACGCACATGCCCACGCACATGCCCACGCACATGCCCACGCACATGCCCATGCCCATGCACATGCACATGCCCACGCCCACGCACATGCACATGCCCACGCCCAAGCACATGCACATGCACATGCCCACGCACATGCACATGCACATGCCCACGCACATGCACATGCACATGCCCACGCCCACGCACATGCACATGCCCACGCCCACGCACATGCACATGCACATGCCCACGCACATGCACATGCCCACGCACATGCACATGCACATGCACATGCCCACGCACATGCCCACGCCCATGCACATGCCCACGCACATGCCCACGCACATGCCCACGCACATGCCCACGCACATGCCCACGCCCATGCCCACGCCCATGCCCACGCACATGCCCACGCACATGCCCACGCACATGCCCACGCCCATGCCCACGCACATGCCCACGCACATGCCCACGCACATGCCCACGCACATGCCCACGCACATGCCCACGCACATGCCCACGCACATGCCCACGCCCATGCCCACGCCCATGCCCACGCACATGCCCACGCACATGCCCACGCACATGCCCACGCCCATGCCCACGCACATGCCCACGCACATGCCCACGCACATGCCCACGCACATGCCCACGCACATGCCCACGCACATGCCCACGCACATGCCCACGCACATGCCCACGCACATGCCCACGCACATGCCCACGCACATGCCCACGCACATGCCCACGCACATGCCCACGCACATGCCCACGCACATGCCCACGCACATGCCCACGCACATGCCCACGCACATGCCCACGCCCATGCCCACGCCCACGCACATGCACATGCCCACGCCCACGCACATGCACATGCACATGCCCACGCACATGCACATGCCCACGCACATGCACATGCACATGCACATGCCCACGCACATGCCCACGCCCATGCACATGCCCACGCACATGCCCATGCACATGCCCACGCACATGCCCACGCACATGCCCACGCCCATGCCCACGCCCATGCCCACGCACATGCCCACGCACATGCCCACGCACATGCCCACGCCCATGCCCACGCACATGCCCACGCCCATGCCCACGCACATGCCCACGCACATGCCCACGCACATGCCCACGCACATGCCCACGCACATGCCCACGCACATGCCCACGCACATGCCCACGCACATGCCCACGCACATGCCCACGCACATGCCCACGCACATGCCCACGCACATGCCCACGCATATGCCCACGCACATGCCCACGCACATGCCCACGCACATGCCCACGCACATGCCCACGCCCATGCCCACGCACATGCCCACGCCCATGCCCACGCCCACGCACATGCACATGCCCACGCCCACGCACATGCACAGGCACATGCCCACGCACATGCACATGCCCACGCACATGCCCACGCACATGCCCACGCCCACGCACATGCCCACGCCCACGCACATGCACATGCCCACGCCCACGCACATGCACATGCACATGCCCACGCACATGCACATGCCCACGCACATGCACATGCACATGCACATGCCCACTCCCATGCCCACGCCCACGCACATGCCCATGCCCACGCCCACGCACATGCACATGCACATGCCCACGCACATGCACATGCCCACGCACATGCACATGCACATGCACATGCCCACGCACATGCCCACGCCCATGCACATGCCCACGCCCACGCACATGCACATGCCCACGCCCACGCACATGCACATGCACATGCCCACGCACATGCACATGCCCACGCACATGCACATGCACATGCACATGCCCACGCACATGCCCACGCCCATGCACATGCCCACGCACATGCCCACGCACATGCCCACGCACATGCCCACGCACATGCCCACGCACATGCCCACGCCCATGCCCACGCCCATGCCCACGCACATGCCCACGCACATGCCCACGCACATGCCCACGCCCATGCCCACGCACATGCCCACGCACATGCCCACGCACATGCCCACGCCCATGCCCACGCACATGCCCACGCACATGCCCACGCACATGCCCACGCCCATGCCCACGCCCACGCACATGCACATGCCCACGCCCACGCACATGCACATGCACATGCCCACGCACATGCACATGCCCATGCCCATGCACATGCCCACGCACATGCCCACGCCCATGCCCATGCACATGCCCACGCACATGCCCACGCACATGCCCACGCCCATGCCCACGCCCATGCCCACGCACATGCCCACGCACATGCCCACGCACATGCCCACGCCCATGCCCACGCACATGCCCACGCACATGCCCACGCACATGCCCACGCCCATGCCCACGCACATGCCCACGCACATGCCCACGCACATGCCCACGCCCATGCCCACGCCCACGCACATGCACATGCCCACGCCCACGCACATGCACATGCACATGCCCACGCACAGGCACATGCCCACGCACATGCACATGCACATGCACATGCCCACGCACATGCCCACGCCCATGCACATGCCCACGCACATGCCCACGCACATGCCCACGCACATGCCCACGCACATGCCCACGCCCATGCCCACGCCCATGCCCACGCACATGCCCACGCACATGCCCACGCACATGCCCACGCCCATGCCCACGCACATGCCCACGCACATGCCCACGCACATGCCCACGCACATGCCCACGCACATGCCCACGCACATTCCCATGCACATGCCCACGCACATGCCCACGCACATGCCCACGCACATGCCCACGCACATGCCCACGCACATGCCCACGCACATGCCCACGCACATGCCCACGCCCATGCCCACGCCCACGCACATGCACATGCCCACGCCCACGCACATGCACATGCACATGCCCACGCACATGCACATGCCCACGCACATGCACATGCACATGCACATGCCCACGCACATGCCCACGCCCATGCACATGCCCACGCACATGCCCATGCACATGCCCACGCACATGCCCACGCACATGCCCACGCCCATGCCCACGCCCATGCCCACGCACATGCCCACGCACATGCCCACGCACATGCCCACGCACATGCCCACGCACATGCCCACGCACATGCCCACGCACATGCCCACGCACATGCCCACGCACATGCCCACGCACATGCCCACGCACATGCCCACGCACATGCCCACGCCCATGCCCACGCCCATGCCCACGCACATGCCCACGCACATGCCCACGCCCATGGCCACGCACATGCCCACGCCCATGCCCACGCCCATGCCCACGCACATGCCCACGCACATGCCCACGCACATGCCCACGCACATGCCCACGCACATGCCCACGCACATGCCCACGCACATGCCCACGCACATGCCCACGCACATGCCCACGCACATGCCCACGCACATGCCCACGCACATGCCCACGCACATGCCCACGCACATGCCCACGCACATGCCCACGCACATGCCCACGCACATGCCCACGCCCATGCCCACGCTCATGCCCACGCACATGCCCACGCACATGCCCACGCACATGCCCACGCACATGCCCACGCACATGCCCACGCACATGCCCACGCACATGCCCACGCACATGCCCACGCACATGCCCACGCACACGCACACGCGCACGCACACGCACACGCACACGGCCACACACAGGCACACGCACACGCACACGCACAGGCACAGGCACATGCACATGCACATGCACACGCACACGCACACGCACAGGCACAGGCACATGCACATGCACATGCACACGCACACGCACACGGCCACACACATGCGGGTGAGTGTAATGTGGGAGGAACGGGGGAGGAGGTGACCCGTGGAGCATGGAGACTGAGAAGTGCTCGGCCCCTGAATGAGTGGCGCCCTGTGAGGGGCTGGCCTTGGTAGCACGGCGCTGATGGGCATGGCCCAGGTGGCAGGAGAGGGCAGTGGGGCGGGGGTACCTGGTAATCATCAGTGAGCAGCACGTTGGAGGGCTTGATGTCACGGTGCACGGTGGGGCGCTCCGTGTGGTTGTGCAGGTACACCAGCCCCTCCGCTAGGCCTATGGCCGCCTCCAACCTCTGCTCAAACGACAGCAGCTGCCCTGCTGCCACCCATCCCCCACACACACGGCCACCGCATCACATCACACAGGGGGATGGTAGACACGGGATGCACAGTGGTGCAGTGGGACGTGGAGGAACAAGGTACATGCCAGGCACGACATGACCAGCTGAGCAAGCGAGGGCAGGATGCGGTGAGGGGAGGAGGAAACCCGAGAGGAAGCAGATGAGGCGAGGGGAGGTTGCGCGGTGGAGGGCGGACCTTTGATGGTGCCGTAGAGGTGGTCGGAGAGGGGTCCGTTGGGCACGTACTCGTACACGAGCACCTGCTCCATGTGGTCGTTGCAGTAGCCCAGCAGGCGCACCAGGTTCTTGTGGTACAGCCTCGACACTGCTTTCACCTGCACCCCACACATGCCCCACACATGCCCCACCACACAGGCAGGAGCATTCATACATCGTGGAGGTGGAAAGCGGCAACAGGAAGCAGGCGAAACGAGAGCAAGGGAAACGAGGGTGCAGAGCAACGAAGAGAGCATGGAGTGCATGTGGGGGGGAGTCTCACCTCCTCCTCGAACATGGTGGCTATCTTGGAGGAGCGCTCCACAAAGGCCGCATGCTTGACGGCTATGAGCTGGTCCGGTGCATCCCCCTGCCCCAGGTACACGGTGCCAAAGCCCCCCTTGCCCAGCTTCCTGGCGTCGCTGAAGCTGTCCGTGGCGTCCATGATCTCCCTCCACGTGTACTTGCGGAAGCCCCGGTCCAACTCCCGCTCCCATGCTGCCACCCCCCACACATGCATGCACGCATACACGCACACCCGCACGCACGCACACATGCACACACAAGCACACCCAGGACAGGAACAACACGAAAGCAAGGCTTGGGGTTGCATGCCAACAATTTTTGAGAGGCTGGGCAAAAGAGAGGAACGAGTTTTGATGAAGTAAGAAGAATTCATCAGCTCTTTTAGAACAAGAAGAAGGTATACACAGTCCTGGGAAGAAAGGGAGAAGTTAGTTGGGCTTGTGGCAAAGATTATTGGGCCCCACCAGCAAGTTGGGTTTGAAGTTATTGGGGGTTTCCAATAATCTCCGATATCTCCCAACCCAACCTTGGATATACGACTATGTTGCACTATACGCTAAGGCTTCGACGCGTATCACGTTTGTACGGAAACGTATATACGAAAAAACGTGATACGTCCATAATACGCGATACGGCTAGGTCGGGCAGCCCGAAAAAAAAAACTCAAAACTATGTTCCGCCGTTCTCGCGATCTGCGATTCTGTGAAACCTAAATTTGACATAAAAGACTCGGATTGATCCCCCACCCCCCTTTTCCACTGCACATCACCGCACACCACCCCCCAAACCCAACTTTTCCCTCCCACCCACCACTAGCAGCTGGCAGCTTTCCGTACAACAGCCTTTTGTATCTCAATTGTCTCACACCTATTTTACTCTACGATGTAGCTTCAAACAGCTATGTCGACCGCCAATGCCGCATCTGTTATTGCTAATTGTGGCTTAAGCGTCACATTGCAGGATATTCGCGGCCGAAATTTCAGGGCGATTCTGGCCAACGATCCCTCAAACATTTCAGAGTTCCTTATCGCAAAAACGCCCAGGAGATTATCCGCATCAGCGAGCATCTAGGAAAAAAAACACTCCTGAAAGATTCTACCTCCACTGAAGTGTTTTATCCCTGCCCGATGAATCTTTTTGCCTGCCCGACACTCCGTATTTCGGGTTTTATTGTACGCTGGAAGTCAGCGTATCACGAATGTACGGTAGCGTATAGTTCGAACGCGTACCGTACGCTGGTCGCGTATTTTGCAACATAGATATACGAATGTTTGAGCAGAGGTTGGAATGGCAACCCCAATTAGGGTAAAAAGTTGTTTTACACCCAAACTAAGTTTGGGTGCCTAACTCACCATCATAGCATGTTTGCATGACGCAACGAGAGGATGATGATCCGAGACAAGTGAGAGGAGGGAGGGGTATGGGGGAAAGCAGAGAGCAGCACTGACCCTGTATGCGGCCTGGGCCAAATCTGTAATACCAAATGTAGAGTGCGAGAGCCAGCACTGCCAGCAGCGCCACAGAGCACCCCACAGCAATTCCTGCTATCACTGCCGGCGACATGCCTGTGCGGGGAGTAGGCAGAACACACAGTCAGGCAAGGCGCAAGCAAGGGAGGCATGGCAGGGGCGAGGCAAGCACAAGGCAGTCGTGCAGAGAGGGGAGTGGAGCACGTAAGGCATGCGCACCTGGAGCACAGGCGGAGCAGTACTGCGGGCAGAAGTTGACACAGAAGGGCAGGTCCTGGATGGGGCTGCCCATGGGGCAGCACAAGTCGGGGGACGGGCAGGCGAACTGAAGGCGCGATGCCGCACTGGCAGGGGCACACAGAGGGGCGGGGGCAGGGCATGGGGGGCAGTGGCAGGCGTGCAGGGTTGAGAAGACGCACGCCTGCAATGGAGCGTGCACGGATGGGGTGAGGGCGGATCACAGTGCACGAACAAGAGCTCTTGCGGGAGTAGGGGGAGCGGTGAGTTGCGAACAAGGGGCGGAACGGGGAGAAGAAGAGGCAGTGGCGGTGGGTGCAACGAGGGGCGCACATGGTTCCCAGGGAGATGATGTTAGCCCAGCACGCTGGCAGTGTGCCGTTGAGCTTGGGGTTGCCAATGAGCGAGCTGCCATACAGGCGGGGAGGGGCATAGCACAGGGGCACGGTGGCAGTCCATGGGATGCACAGTGATGCCGTGCCTGGCAGCAGAGCGGGCAGTGCAGCAGGGTGTGCACGAAAGTGTGAGGTATAAGCATGGTGCGGTGTACATGCGGTGTAGTGCGTGTGTGCGTACAACTGACATCTCAATGAGGTTGGTGAGGTTCCCCATTGACTCTGGCACTGCCCCAGCCAGATCGTTGTTGCGGAAGTGCCTGAGGGCACGCAGCACACAGCACCACACAACAGCACACCGACGCAACGTGACGTGAGCAACAGCACATGGCTTGGGGAACGATAATCGATTCGTTACTTGGCATAAATCAACCCTGCTTCCTCACTCTCTTCTTCCCCCCTCCCTTTCCCACCACACGCCCGTTGACCCTGCCTCCCTCAGGGCGCCGTGGGTGTCCCCAGGCCCCACGTACAGGTACTGCATGCGCGTGAGCAGCCCCAGCCACGTGGGCAGCGGGCCGTACAGCTGCATGTCCCTCAGGTCGCTGCGCCCCAGGGGAGTGCGCGGGGGGAACACGAGCACAAGGGAAGGGCGGGAGAGCAGAGAGCAGCATGTGAGGAGGCGAAGATGGACCGCACATAAGGAGGGTGGGTGGCGAATGAGGGCAGCAAGCGAGGGGCAGAGGGTGGTGAGGCGGGGCAAGCAGCGGTCATACAGGTGGGTGAGGTTGCGCAGCTGGCTGTAGCTCTGAGGCAGCGTGCCATGCAGCTTGTTGGAATAAATCTTCCTGATGCCCTCACACATGTGGTTGGGGTGATAGCACAGCGCGAGAGGAACAGACTCAGGGAGGAACAGAGTGAGGGTGGAATAACATTTGAAGCCGCTGGCATGTTCCCATACTAACTGGTGCACGTGGCATCCATGATAGCCTCCTTCACTGCATGCATGTGCCAGGGTTGATAGCGATCGTGGTGGTGCATGCCTCGTGCATAGGAGAGTGGGTCATGGGTGCATTTATGCATGGAGGCATCTGGCTGATTGCACAGGAGCATGCATGCATGCATGCATGGGAGCATGGGAGAGCGGGTTACAGGAACGCGAGTTGAGTCATGTCCCCAAGAAACGCAGGGAAGGGTCCCGCGAACGAGTTGTTGCTGGCGTAGCTGTGCGGGCGGGAGGGAGGGAGAGAGAGCGAGATTGAGTATGTGAGTGAGTGCGTGTGTGTGTGTGAGAGAGTCGAACGAAGGAGCAGCGCAGGCAGTGACAGGTGGCACCAGTTACCAACTCACTACCGATGACATGACACGGCAGTGCTCAGCTCTGCACCGGCATTGTGAGTGTCGCTTGTTTCCATACGCACAAAAATACTGACAGCCTTGTTGCGGTCCATACAATAATTCAGAACCTCAGAACCATAACACCTAGGACAACCACAGTGGACACAGTGACACAACAGTAATGCAGCGGCATGAGCCAGGGCGTGGGCACCGCAAGAGAACAAGGCGGGCGGGAGGAGGGCTGGCGGGTGGGGGGGAGGGCTGGCGGGTGGGGGGGAGGGCTGGCGGGTGGGGGGGAGGGCTGGCGGGTGGGGGGGAGGGCTGGCGGGTGGGGGGGAGGGCTGGCGGGTGGGCGGGAGGGCTGACGGGTGGGGGGGAGGGCTGGCGGGTGGGTACATCATGGTGAGGTTGGTGAGGGCGGTGATGACCGATGGGAAGGGCCCTGAGAAGCTGTTCTTGTTCATCTGCCTGCATGGGGGCAGGGGGGCAGTGCAGAGAGGAGAGAAGGAAATGAGGTTCAAGGAGAGACGGGTGTGAAGTGAGGTGCATGGGGTACACATGCACAGCACGGTGGGTTTTGTGACATGCACAAGGGGCACGCAGTGCTCATCCACCATGCCACCAGCACGCACGGCACATGGGTGCAGCGTGATGTGCATGGGTGCAGCGTGATGTGCATGCGTGCAGGTGGAAAGGGAGGTGGGGGCCGTACAGCTCATGGAGGGAGGAGAGCAGGCTGAGGGTAGCGGGGGGGGAGCCGTTGAACTTGTTGTTGCTCACCTGACTGCCCAGGGAGGGAGGAGGACGAACATGAGACACACCATACGAATGTACGATGCGGGGATTAATGAATTGGAAGATAGAGGGTGCACAAGTCACACAGGTGGTAGACAAGGAGAACGATGTAAAAGAGAGAGCGCATGCATGGCATGGCGATGAGAGGATGCAACGGACAGTGTGAAGAGGTTGGTGAGCGCGCCCACTTGGGAGGGCAGGGTGCCGGACAGCTGGTTGCCGTCCATGTAGCTGCATGCAAAGGCGCGGCAGGAGAGAGAGTGGCAGGAGGACACATGGATATCAAGTCACACATGGATATCAAGTCACACATGATGACGGAGGAGGTCACAACGCGGTAGAGAGACTCAGGAGCTTAGTCATGGAACAGCGGCCATGCGATGAAGCATGGGTAGACATGAGGAGAAGGCAGAAGAAGAGGAGGATGAGGAGGAAGAGGAGGAGGAGGAGGAGGAGGAGGAGGAGGACGAGGAGGAGGAGGAGGAGGAGGAGGAGGAGGAGGAGGAGGAGGAGGAGGAGGAGGAGGAGGAGGAGGGGGGGGGGGGTGGAGTGGAGGAGGAGTAAGAGGAAGTTGAGGAGAATCACAGAGAGGTATTGCAAGAGGAGAGAGGGAGTGAAATAACCAAAGAGGTGACGAGATAGGTAAGAATATTACAGGCTGCTGAGGCTGGTGAGGGAGAAGAGCGAGGAAGGCAAGGAGCCACTGAAGACATTGCGCTGCACATCTCTGTGTGCACACACGCCCCATGCACACACGCCCCATGCACACACGCCCTTTGCACACACGCCCCATGCACACACGCCCCATGCACACACGCCCCATGCACACACGCCCCATGCACCCACGCCCCATGCACACACGCCCCATGCACACACGCCCCATGCACCCACGCCCCATGCACACACGCCCCATGCACACACGCCCCATGCACACACGCCCCATGCACACACGCCCCATGCACCCACGCCCCATGCACACACGCCCCATGCACACACGCCCCATGCACCCACGCCCCATGCACACACGCCCCATGCACACACGCCCCATGCACACACGCCCCATGCACCCACGCCCCATGCACCCACGCCCCATGCACACACGCCCCATGCACCCACGCCCCATGCACCCACGCCCCATGCACACACGCCCCATGCACACACGCCCCATGCACACACGCCCCATGCACACACGCCCCATGCACACACGCCCCATGCACCCACGCCCCATGCACACACGCCCCATGCACACACGCCCCATGCACCCACGCCCCATGCACCCACGCCCCATGCACCCACGCCCCATGCACACACGCCCCATGCACCCACGCCCCATGCACCCACGCCCCATGCACCCACGCCCCATGCACACACGCCCCATGCACCCACGCCCCATGCACCCACGCCCCATGCACACACGCCCCATGCACACACGCCCCATGCACCCACGCCCCATGCACACACGCCCCATGCACCCACGCCCCATGCACACACGCCCCATGCACACACGCCCCATGCACCCACGCCCCATGCACACACGCCCCATGCACACACGCCCCATGCACCCACGCCCCATGCACCCACGCCCCATGCACCCACGCCCCATGCACACACGCCCCATGCACCCACGCCCCATGCACACACGCCCCATGCACCCACGCCCCATGCACCCACGCCCCATGCACCCACGCCCCATGCACCCACGCCCCATGCACACACGCCCCATGCACACACGCCCCATGCACACACGCCCCATGCACCCACGCCCCATGCACACACGCCCCATGCACACACACATGCACATGCACACACGCACATGCACATCCACACATGCGCGTCCACACATCCACATGCACATGCACATGCACATGCACACATGCACATTCCCACACGCCTATGCACACACGCCCATGCACACATGCAAGGACAGTCGCCGTAGGGAGGATGAGTGGCAGCATTGAAGGCAGGTGCGATGCAGAACCATGGTGTCTACTGAAGGAGATACGGAGCAGGAGAACGGATGAAAGTCGAGGTGGGAATAGAAAGTGAGGAGTAGGCATGTCTGTGTGCGCGTCTGTGTGCTGTGCGAATATGTGTGCATGGGTGCATGATATGTGTACGTGTACGTGTATGTGTATGTGTACGTGTATGTGTATGTGTACGTGCACGTGTATGTGTATGTGTATGTGTATGTGTATGTGTATGTGTATGTGTGTATGAGTCTGCGTGTGTGTGCATGTGCATGTGTGTGCTGTGCATATGTGAGTGTGTTCATGCGAGAGTATGGGCACATGTCACCACGGACAATTGAAGAAGGCTGGAGAGGCTGGAGAGGGCGTCGGGCAGGGATCCATTGAAGGCGTTGCTGTTCAGCACCCTGCAGCGCAGCAGCACGCATGGCAGTGCACAGTGGTGGACGTGGTGGGGCCCATGGCTGCGGGGCAAGAGGGTGGACGATGGGCACAGCGCTGCAAGCGAGGAAGCAGATGCGGTGTAGGAGGGATGTTGTGTGGGAGCATGCAGTTGACAGGGTCCAGGTGCAAGACAGGTGTGCGGGCTCACAGCGATTTCAATCTGGCGAGGTTGCTGATGCTAGAAGGAATGGTGTTATTGAGGCTGTTGTAACTCAGGTCCCTGCACCATGCACCATGCACCATGCACCATGCACCATGCACCATGCACCAAGCACCATGCACCATGCACCATGCACCATGCACCATGCACCAAGCACCATGCACCATGCACCATGAAGCATACAGGATGCAACACGGCCCAAACACAGCAATGGGCGAGGTGAAGCGTGCAGTGATGTAAATGCGTGCACACGTCAAATGGAGCAGCAGCATGGGAGGAAGAGCTGGGGTGAAACACGGCTGGTTGCAGGAGAGAAGTGCTGGGAGGACACAGTGCGCATGGTGGGTTGTTGTGAGAGCAGCTAGTGCGCACTCACAGGAGAGTGAGTGCTGTGAGGTCGCCTATCTCCACAGGCAGCGGCCCTGACAGGTTTGTCCTGCTCAGTGACCTGCACGCCACAACACACACCAACACAGCACGCCAGCATGGCGCGGCACAATGGAAAGAGCCTTGGCGTCTTATTTGCAAACGGGGGTACGAGGTAGGTGGCGAGCAGCCTGTGGTGCACGAACTGTCACGGGTGCCCTGATTGACAGAGTCATGCATGGAGCGACCAACAGAGTCACGCGCTGCGTGGGGGGTTCCAAGCGCGGTGCGGCGTGCAGCGGTGGGAATGCGTGCATGCAGGCATGATGAGGGCAGCGCAAGGGGCTGTCACTGAATCAGATGACGCAGCGACAGGGAGGACGAGGTGGGATGAAACATGGTTGGCCGGCAGCGCGAGATGGTGGAAGGAAGCAGCTGGTGATTGAAAGAAAAAGAAGCGCGCACTGACAGGAGAGTGAGTGCTGTGAGGACGCCTATCTCCGCAGGCAGCGGCCCCAATGACATGTTTGTCCTGTTCAGTGACCTGCACGCCACAAACACACACCAGCCAACACAGCATGGCAGCACGGCAGCGCGGCAGCATGGCAGCGACACAATGAAAAGAGCCTTGCGGTCACATAGGCACACAGGGCACGAGGTGCGGAGCAACCTATGCTGCACGTACTGTCACTGGTGCTCTCCAGAGTGATGCATGGAGCGTGCAACGGAGTCACGCATTGCAGCAGTGCGCGGGGGCTTCCAACTGCCTATTGTCGCTCACTACGGAGCGCACGGATGGGAGCGTGATATGCACGACGGAGTGCGCTGAGGAGTTGAGAGGGAGGGGGCGGGCGGGGCTCACAGGGCGGTGACGGAGCCGTCCTGGCATGTGATACCGGTGGCCCCTCCTGCCACGGCACACACATCGTCCACCTGCCACGACGCCAGCGCCGTACCTGCCTGCCACTGTGCCGCCATGCTCCTCAGAGCTGTCACCCAGCCATGCACGCCCAGGGCAAGGGGAAACACGCGCGGCAAAGGGCGCGAGTGGGCGATAACAAGCGGAAAGGGCAGGGCGTTGTTGACGGGGAGCAGCACTGCGTAACGGCACTCACCGTGCACATACGGTGCCGCTCTCCCGTGCCCTGTGCGCCTACCTTGCGTTTCATTCGTGACGGCGCCGGTGCATGGAACCGTCAGGCTGGCGGCCGTAGCCAGTGCGAGCGCCAACCTTCGCAGCATCGCGCTCTCGCACCTCGCGTCCCGCCGCGCGGCCATAAACGAAGAGAATAACAGAAAATTAAATATAAGTGTTTCCAGGGAGCCAACGGGCCGAAGTTGCGTTGTGGTTGCTCATGATGGCAAAGAAAACATCCAGCTCTACAATCTAGGTTTTGTCTAGCATGCAAACGACGACCTAGTGGTAGGCCCAACTCTGGTCATACCACTCTGCCAGGTTTCATCAAAAGCTTGTGGTGTAAAGAAAACAAATTTGAGTTCTTACAAAAACAAACAGAAAAGCGTTCCAAAATGCAACATGACAATCTGGAATGAAATGTGACACCAACGAAGGGGACACACGAAGTGCGTCTCAAGCTTGTAGGGCAGGGCTTGGTGGGTGTAAGGCGAATTTCAGCGGGAGTGGGGTGTCACTTCACACGACTCGACTACCTCGCCGAATTTAGAAGCGGGGGCAGCGCTGGTCGCTCACTGGCCTTGACTATTGTTCATCCAGTGGCGACGCCACGCTCCCTGCCACAACGCCTGTCGGCCAATCGTCACTCGCTGCAAGTTGCCAGTATCACAGCCGTGCAGTGCACTGTATAGACTGCGGCCGTTTGCGACTCCCGCCACCTGCACTGCATGGATGCCTTCGCACGCGTCCCCCTACCCTGCGCCTGCTCCCTTTCGCCCAACTCTCCCGCCTCCGACTCGCCCATTTCACTGCCCCCGCCGCGCCTGCACGAGCTGCGGGCCTCTCTGCGCGCGCCTGTCTCTGGCGGCCCGCCTCTTTGCGCCCTCGCGCGTGCCGCCTCTTCCGCCCACGCGTCAGTGCCTGCGCTGCGTCCGCAGAATAGCGCCCCTCACCGCCTTTCCCTCCCGCGCGCACGTCCCGCGCACACCACGATCGCGCGCCGTCCGACTCCCGCCCAGTCGGAATTCGGAAGCTTCCGCCTGCATCGTCCACACCTCCGTCCGCGCCCGCAGCGGCGGGCAGGGGCGGTGTGCGCGTCGGCAGAGGAGCCGTTGCGCGGCGGACCAGGGGGCACTGCGGCGAGATCGTGAGGAGGGACGGAGACGCGGCGGGGGGCGACAGCTTGAGCGCGCGGGGAGAGAATTGGACAGGCGGGGCGCGGGGCGCGAGAGCCCGTTCCGGTGGCAGCAGGCGGAGGCAGAGCGCCTATCCGGGGACATGCGCCCGTGGGCAAAAGACAGGGAGGGGCGCGGGGACGGTGGCGAGGGGAGACGAGGCGAGGGCGGTGGCAGTAGCGGCAGCGATGCGGAGGGGGAAGAGGGAGGCATGGGCGGCAGAAGCAGGGCGCGCAGCAGCAGGGGCAGCAGCAGGGCGGAGAGGGGGGGCGTGGTGGTGCGCGGCCCTCTTGGGGCGCAGCAGCAAGACCTCGCGTCCTTCTTCCGCACCCAGCGGACGGGCATAGCGCGCAGGGGCAAGGGCGCAAGCACCAGCCTGTGCGCGTTGACCTCAGCAACAACCACCTGTCCGGGACGAACTCCCAGTTCCTTGGTGCCACCCCTTCTGGTTCCCTGGTGCCACCCCTTCTGGTGACCCCGCTGCTGGAAGCGCAGGGAGCGCGAGCGTGGCGCAGCTGCGGCTGGGAGGCAACGAGCTGTCAGGGTCCATCCCTGACACCCTCTCCACACTCACACAGCTCGTCGCCCTCAATCTCTCCACCAACCGCCTGTTGGGCTCACTGCCCTCAGGCTTGGCGGGCCTGCAGCAGCTGTCGGTGCTGGATGCCTCCTGGAACGCCCTCACCGGCTCCATCCCTTCCACCCTCTCGTCCCTCCACTCCCTCAACCTCTCCTCCAACTTCCTCTCTGGTCCAATCCCCGCCGGCCCACTTTCCGCCTTCCCCGTCACTTCCTATGCTAACAACTCCGCTCTCTGTGGCCTTCCCACTAACGTCTCCTGCTCCCCCTGCCTCCGCCCTCCTCCCCACCTCCGGGAAATTCAGATGGTTTGCCAGCGGCTGCAGTGGCAGGCATTGTGGCAGCGAGTGTGTGTGCGCTTGCCGTGGTGGCAGCAGCACTGTGTGTAGTGGGGAGGAGGAGGGAGGTGGAGAGGAGGAGGCGGCTGAACGGGTACTTGCTGATTGTGAAGCAGGAGCCAGTGAGAGTGACGGTGGAGGGGATATTGGAGGGCACCAAGAGCTTCAGTGACACCATGCTGCTTGGGAAGGGCGGCCTTGGCATTTACAAGTAAGGCTGGGGGTCTACGCCCCCAACGTGTGCGAAATTGCTGGAAACAGGTTTTTTACGATTGAGTGTGATGCGACAAGGTAAGAATTGCAACCACAGCATGCATTTTCTTGCTCACGTGACCGCTGCACGACCCACATGAATGCTAACTCCTTCCCGCATCACACTGTCCCTTCACTCATGTTTCCCGTCCGTTTGCCTTCCTGCCCCCCTCTCCCCCCCGTGTGCGGCACCAGGTGCAATGTGCCCGGCACGCAGTGCACGCTGGCCATCAAGAGGCTCCATTCGTCGCTGCCCCTGCTGCACTCTGCCTCTCCCGCTACCACGGCCATGGGCAAGGGGGCAAGAAGGCCAAGGGGGCCAAGGGGGTTTCAGGGGAGGAGGCGAGGGAAAAAGCGGAGCAGCAGGCGAACAAGGAGGTGCAGGCGAACAAGGAGATGCAGGCGAACAAGGAGGTGCAGGCGAACAAGGAGGTGCAGGCGAACAAGGAGGTGCAGGCGAACAAGGAGGTGCAGGCGAACAAGGAGGTGCGCACGCTGGGGCAGCTGGTGCGGCTTTACGGGGCGTATGTGAACGTGGCGGCAGGCGACAGGTCGCTCATCTATGAGTACATTGCTGGGGGCAGCTTGGAGGCTTAAAAAATGGGAGGCGAGGCTGAGCATTGCGATGGGGTTGACCAAGGCGCTCGCCCCACATCATTCACCGCGACATAAAGCCCTCCAACATACGTGTGGTGCAGTCAAGGAGTGCTCATGGGGGGCAAGAGGGTAGCAGTAGTGAGGGCAGCACGGTGGTGAGTGGGTCCGGAACAGGGAGTGGTAGTGGATCAGGAGGGATAACCGAGTCCGGCAGTGGCAGTGGGACGGGGAATGATAGGGTGACAGAGAAGGGTAATGGTGTAAATGAGAACAGTGGTAGTGGTAGCAGTGGTGCGTGCAGCAGCATCAACAGAGGTACCTACACAACCTATGGCAAGCCATGCAAGGTTGATGTGACGCCTTCAGCAATCGCTAGTAGCATCGACAACAGCACTGCAAGCGAGCCTGCAACAGCAGCCAAAGTCATCTGGGGCAGCTCCATTGCTTCCTTCCGCTCTTCTCTTTCCACCACTGCCCTCTTACGCTTTTCCCAAACCTCCAAGCCTGCACAGCCTCCCTTGCCCTCTGTCTCCTCCGGCCCTCATCTGCTTCACCGCGAGCCTTTCAAGCTTGAATCTCTCTCCTCTCAAGCAACCTTTCATCCACCCCCGTCTTCTTCAACCCAAGCATCTGCACCGTCACTGCCATCACCGCACCCCTCCTCCACCACTCTTTCCTCTGCATCCCTGCCGGCTGCCCAACACACGTTCACGGTGCGGGTGGCGGGCTTTGGGCTGGCATGGCAGGTGGGCGTGCGGGCGGCACACATGTCCACGGCCGTGCTAGGCACGTATGGCTACATGGCGCCAGAGTACGCGCAGCAGGGGAGGGCCACCACAGTGGGGGAGCATGCTACAGATGTGTTTGCATTCGGGGTGGTGCTGCTGCAGCTGGTGTCGGGGCGATGGCCGTACGACGAGGAGGTGGAGGACAGGGGGCTGGCCAGGTGGGTCTTGTCGTCGCCTGTTTGTGCCGTGCTGGACCCGCTGCTGGGGCCATGTGCAGTGAGATAAGGGTCTAGCAGAATTTCGGTACTCGGTTGGTTGTAGACAGAGGTGGAAGATACCTTAGACTTGTACCGCATGAATCACATTGCACTACAAGTCAGCATAGGACCAATTTCCCCTGAACCTGTTTTACACAGTGTAGTGTGGTATTATTAAATAAATCGCAAGCTGTCCCTTGTCATCCCACAAGTGGGCTAAACACTTTTCAGTAGCGACGTTTTGTGAAAGCTGCTTCATCACATGTGGTGCTGCAGTGAGTTTTGCTTCCTGGGATACTTCACTTTGGAATCTATTTCCCTCAACTCAACGCCATTTCAGAGTACCGGTACCCGTCATTCGTAGTGCACCTGGAAAACGATGCACATGCCTAACATGCCTCGCAGTGAGTGCACTGCACAATTCCACCAGTCTGCTGCGGTATACAGAGGCACTTGGGCACATCACACTGCAGCTACACAAGTCCTCAGTTGTCCGCATGGCAGTCTGGTCTGTTGGATGGCAGTTTGACGCTGGTGTGGTGACCAGGCAATGGAAGTAACCGGAGGCGGGTGGGGGGGAAGAGCGGCAGGGACAAGAGCGATACAGGGCAGGCCCTCAGATTCACTTTTAGGGACGTTGATGCATCAGGGTCCCTGTGAAAAAAAACCTGAATTTCCAGGGTTCCAAAAAAAAAAAGGCCTGAATTTTCAGGGTCCCTAAGAAACAGCCTGAGTTTCAGCCTGAATCTATCGGGTGTTTTACGGGAAGGATTCGGAATGTGCATTCAGTGTACACTTCGATAAAAGACTGAAAAATCAGTGTTAGCTTTGAAATAAAGGCTGAAAAATCAGTCACAAAAATCTCAACACTGAAAAATCAGTGTAGGTACACAAAACTAGGCTGAAAATCAGGAATTTCAGGGAAAAATTCATGGGGCCTGATACAGGGCCAGGTGTGCTGCACAAATCACCTGGAGGGAACAGGTTTTGTCGGGGGTGGGAGGGAAAGTGGGGAGGAGGTGGGTGTTGTGCGAGCACTTGCCCGACAGTCCAAAATGTCTAATCACATTGGCGTTCGGCCACAGAGACAAGCACATTCGTCTACTCTACACTGCCATGAGAATCCCGCGAAGTTATTCAGCCTAGGCGAAGTCACGCAAGATGGGAAATGACGTGCCCCACTGAGCCAACACGATGCCTAAGCCTGACCATGGTTCAAGAGGAGAGAGAACTGGTGCATGAGTTGAGGCTGGGAAGCAGAGCAGCAGCAGGAGAACAACAACACCAGCTCCAACTGCTGCAGCGCCGTCATCCTCCCCACGGAATCTCCCCCATCAGCGGCGCGAGAAGGGAGGAGGAAAGAATACGCTACGAACTGTTAGAAACCTATTGAGAAGGATGGTCGATTAGGTAAGGGGGAGGGTAAAAGAGTATTGAGAGAATGGTTGTACCCTCTAGTGATAACCCCTACACAGCCTACAAAGCTAGAAACATATAAAATGTTTTGACACACCCCCATAGGTGAAGAAGGGGATAGCCAAACCTAACAGTGGTCACAAGACCAGTCAAGCAAGAGAACAAGCAAGGCAAAGCCCAGGGTGGATCTCAGGGACACCACACAGTCTGAGCACAAGCAAGCGGCCACAAGGCCAGTTCACATGCAGAGTTATAATAGCAAGGCAGTACACTGATGACAACCTAGCAAGAGAAAGCAAGCAGGTATAAAGATATATATCAGTGTACAACAAGTACAAGTCAAGCAACCAGCAGGTGAGGCAGAGTGGGCACAAGCCCAAGAGCAGTGCAGAAACGCTGATGATCACCAGACCCAAGGGCCTTGGTGAAGACATCAGCAGTGTTG
Source organism: Closterium sp. Naga37s-1 (assembly GCA_947471745.1). Taxonomy (NCBI): domain Eukaryota; kingdom Viridiplantae; phylum Streptophyta; class Zygnematophyceae; order Desmidiales; family Closteriaceae; genus Closterium; species Closterium sp. Naga37s-1. Next base: position 24,841 of record CANJKZ010000498.1, on the reverse strand, counting down.
GCACGAGAGGCCACGTAAGCAAGGCGCAGCTGACCACGCTGCTGCAGCTCCCGAGCAAGAAAGTAACGAAGAACAATGTGCTTTGTTCTGTGCTCCAGTCTTTGCTCGCGACACAAGGCAAGCATTGCCTTGTTGTCGCCGTACAGAACTGGAGGAGAACGAGGCCGCTCCCCCAAGTCGGTCAGCAGGTAGGTCAGCCAGCATAGCTCCTGTGCAGCCATGGCCTCAGCGTAGATCTCGGCCTCACAGCTGGAACCAAGCACAGAAGAAGAACGAGTGGACCTCCACGAGAAAGAACCAGAGCCAAGACTGAAGGTGTAACCCTGTGACGAACGCTGAGTTGCCTGGTCGTCGGCCCAAGAAGCGTCAGAGTGTCCTGTGAGTACCAATGGACTCTGTCCTCCAAGCACGAGCCCTATGCCCGATGTACTGCACAGTAACGCAGTACCTTCTTCGCAGCATCAAAGTGCACCTTTTGGTGTCTACTAGGTGCCACGTAGCGAGCCAAGAGGCTGAGAGGGTACGCGAGGTCAGGTCGTGTGCACGTCATCAGGTACATGAGGCAACCCACAAGTTATGGGTACGGACCACTCGGCTCTACGGACTCGTCCGAAGGTGGAGCTGAGAGCGAGTGACCGGTAGACAGAGGAGTGGGCTGTGGCAAGGAGTACCGGAAGCGGAAGCGCTGGAGGACCTGGTGCACCATGTGTGACTGGGTCAGGGTGATGGTGCGCCGTGCTCTGTCCCGGATGATCTGCAAGCCAAGATAGCTGCGCAGCTCACCCAGGTCAGTGCAGGTGTGTCTCTCCTGCAGCTCCGCCTTCACTAGGGCCAGCACCTCAGTGTCAACAGTAGCAAAAACCAAGTCGTCGACGTACACAAGAACGTAGAATGATGGCAGGGTAGTGTCGATGCGCAGAAACAGCGACGGGTCAGCAGTCGAAGGAGCAAACCCAAGAGCCGCAAGTGTAGTCCTCAGTGTGTCGTGCCACTCGCGAGGTGCCTGACGGAGGCCGTACACTGGTCGCCGTAGGCTCCACTGGCTACCCTCAGGAAACGACCCAGTGAAGCCACGTGGACGGCGCAGCCAGATGGCCTCGTGAAGGCTGCCCTACAAGAAAGCTGTCGAGAAGTCGAGGGAGTGCAGCTCGTAGTCACGCTGAGCTGCAACGTGTAGCAACACCCGAAGAGTGGTCATCTTTGGGGTGGGGGAGAAGGTTTGAAAGAAGTCGACCCCCTTACGCTGACTGAAGCCTCGAGCAACGTAACTTGCCTTGAAGGCAGGCGGAGAACCCAGCGGCCGCTTCACCCTGAAAATCCGCATGCCACTGACGATGTTCGCCCCAGGTGGGGGAACCTCGTTGACATAGGTGCCTGTGGACTTCCAGGAAGCCATCTCTGCGTCCATGGCTGTCTGCCACTGAGAGGAATACTCACCCGAGATCGCCTCTCTGTAAGAGCGCGGGGTGGGGATGTCAAGTGCATCCGGGTCTCCCTCAGGGACAAGCAGCATGGTCGCAAGATGGGGTGCAGCGGCCGCAAGACACTCCAGCTCCTCTTGTCTGTCTTCAAGAACGTCATAGCCAAGGGCAACCTCACCCCCGACGGATGGAGGACAGGCAGGGTCAGGGTCACAAACAAGACTCGCAAGGTAGTCTAGGCGGTGCGCAGCAGCAAAGTCAACTAGCTCAGCGACTAAGGCGGACACAGCAGGAACGAGAACGTTGGGTCCGTCACAACTGTATCAAGAAAACGAGTGACAGTCGGACTGGAAGCACGAGCAAGGTCAGAATGAGGGTCAGCAATGTCAGGAAGAGAAGACGCAGGAGGTGACGGAAGGAAAACACGCTGTGGAACAGAGGAAGGACGGAGTGTCATATCTTGAGTGCCTGGGACAGGTGGAGCACGAGGACGACGCACACGACGAACATGAGCAGGAACGGAAGCTCTAGTCTCAGTCTCTCGACGGTGAGGAGAGGAAGTACGAGTCTCAGGCTCACGACGCTCAGTAAGGGACTCGGTCACAGCAGTGTAAGGAGCAGGAGCAGGCAGTGGGGAGTGAGGCAGTAGCTGTGGGAACAGCAACGGAGGAGTAGTACCAGCGACTGGGAACTCAGTGGGAGCTGGCAGAAGACCAAGAAGGTGGCGAAGCGCACCAGCCGGTCCAGCACCTCCAGTAGTGGCAGCTCCAGCACCTCCAGCACCAGCAGCACCTCCAGCACCTCCAGCACCTCCAGCACCAGCAGCACTAGCAGCTCCAGCACCTCCAGCACCAGAAGCACCTCCAGCACCAGCAGCACCTCCAGTACTAGCAGCTCCAGTACCTCCAGCGGTACCTCCAGCACCTCCAAGACCTCCAGCACCTCCAGCACGAGCAGCTCCAGCACCTCCAGCACCTCCAGCACCAGCAGCACTAGCAACTCTAGCACCAGAAGCACCTCCAGCACCAGCAACACCTCCAGTACTAGCAGCTCCAGTACCTCCAGCACCAGCAACAGCTCCGTCACCTCCAGCAGTACCTCCAGCACCTCCAGGACCTCCAGCACCTCCAGCACCAGCGGCACCTCCAGCACGAGCAGCTCCAGCACCTCCAGCACCAGAAGTACCTCCAGCACCAGCAGCAGCTCCGGCACCTCCAGCAGTACCTCCAGCACCTCCAGGACCTCCAGCACCTCTAGCACCAGTGGCACCTCCAGCACGAGCAGCTCCAGCACCTCCAGCACCAGAAGCACCTCCAGCACCAGCAGCAGCTCCGGCACCTCCAGCAGTGCCTCCAGCACCTCCAGCACCAGCAGTACCTCCAGGACTAGCAGCTCCAGCACCAGCAGGACCGTACCCTCCACCACCAGGACTGCCTCGCCGAAGGATCCACGCACGAATCACCTGTGGCGAGAGCGTCTCAAGTAGATCAGGCTGCAGTGGCTGTCCAGATCCAGGACCTCCAGCAGGGTCACCCACAGCTCCACCGCCACTAGGACTCACAGCACCCCTAGAGTCAGCACCCCCAGTCGCAGCACCCCCAGAACCAGCACCCCCAGATCCCTCACCCTCTGTCTCAGCACCCCCAGGCTCAGCACCAGCAGTCTCAGCTCCAGAGTCCACAGCAGCAGGCTACGGAGGCGGCGAAGACGGCCGAGGTGGAAAACCAGGGGGGGTCACCAAGCGTGGAGAGCGACGAGTGGCCGCCGTGTCGTCAGCGGCGGGGTCACCCCCCTCAGCTGGGCCAGAGGAGTCAGAAGAGATCTCCAGAGGCTCAACCAAGGGGGGTGGGTCTACATGAGACACACTTGAGGGAGCAGGGCCCTGTGGGGGGAGGGGGTCTACCGGGGGGGGGGGGACTGGTACTAGGAAGAGAGGCGCGAGGGGGACCGGGTGGGACGCGTGCGGGTGTAGCCTGTAGAAGCAGACAGACTCATCAAAGGTGACGTCCTGGGAGGAGAAGACTCGACGCTCGCGCAGGTGGTAGAACTGCCACGGCGGTGGGGAAGCCAAGGAAGACGCAGCAGAGAGTGCGAGAGGAGAGCTTGCTCGCTTTGGCATTGCGAACAAGGGAGAGCGCACCCCAGACCCGAAACACAGACGCAACGCCATGTGAGAATAATTGACGAAAGAATGAATGAACTAGGAATGAGATGGGTACAAGTAGGAAACACATAAGTGTTGTACCCTCTAAGAACTACCCCACTACAGCCTAAATAGACTATAGCAGATATAAGTTTGACACACCCCCATAGGCAAAGTGGGGGAGAACAAGAGGTCACAAGACCAGTCAAGAAAAGCAAAGCAAGCTCAGGGTGGATCACAAAGTCACCACACAGTCTGAGCACAAGCAAAGGGCCATAAGGCCAGTTCACATGCAGAGTTATATAAAGGAAAGCAAACAGTACAGTGAACACAACCTAGCAAGTGTAAGCATGCAGGTATAAGTATATAGAGTACAGTACAAGCAGAGTCAAGAAGTCAACAAGTGAGGCACAGTAGGTACAAGGCCTAACACAGTACAGAAACGCTGATGATCACAAGGCTGAAGTGCCTTGGTGAAAACATCAGCAGTGTTGGCCTGAGAGGCCACGTAAGCAAGATGAAGCTGGCCACGTTGCTGCAACTCTCGAGCAAGGAAGTAGCGCAGAGCAATGTGCTTCGTTCTGTGCTCCAGTCTGTGCTCCTGACACAAGGCCAGCATGGCCTTGTTGTCGACGTACAGAACTGGAGGAGAACGAGGCGCCTCTCCCAAGCCGGTCAGCAGGTAGGTGAGCCAGCGAAGCTCCTGTGCAGCCATGGCCCCAGCGTAGATCTCAGCCTCACAACTGGAGCTGAGAATAGAAGAAGAGCGGGTAGACCGCCAGGAGACAGAACCGGAGCCAAGGCTGAAGGTGTAACCCTGTGACGACCGCTGCGTAGCCAAGTCGTCAACCCAGGAGGCGTCAGCGTGACCAGTGAGGACAACTCGAGCCCGTCCTCCAAGCACGAGCCCCATGCCCGATGTACTGCACAAGTATCGCAACACCCTCTTCGCAGCATCCCAGTGCACCTTTCGGTGCCTGCCGGGAGCCACGTAGCGAGCCAGAAGGCTGAGAGGGTATGCGAGGTCAGGTCGTGTGCAAGTCATCAGGTACATGAGGCAGCCCATAAGCTCTGGATACGGGCCACTCGGCTCTACGGACTCGTCCGAAGGTGGAGCTGAGAGCGAGTGACCGGTAGGCAGAGGAGTGGACTGTGGCGAGGAGTAGGTGAAGCCGAAGCGCTGAAGGACCTGCTGCACCATGTGTGACTGAGTCAAGGTAATGGTGCGCTGTGCTCTGTCCCGGGTGATCCGCAAGCCAAGATAGCTTGTGAGCTCACCCAGGTCTGTGCACGTGTGTCTCTTCTGCAGCTCGGACTTCACGTGGGCGAGTGCCTCCGTGTCAGCAGTAGCAAAGACAAGGTCGTCTACGTACACAAGAACGTAGAACGGCGGCAGAGTAGCGTCAGTGCGTAGAAACAGAGAAGGGTCAGCAGTGGAAGGAGCAAAACCAAGAGCAGCAAGAGTCGTCCTGAGCGTGTCGTGCCACTCACGGGGCGCCTGGCGGAGACCGTAGACTGGCCGCCGGAGACTCCACTGGGTACCAGCAGGAAACGACCCAGTGAAGCCTGGTGGGCGGCGCAGCCAGATCTCCTCGTGCAGGCTGCCCTGTAGGAAGGCTGTGCTGAAGTCAAGCGAGTGGAGCTCGTAGTCACGCTGAGCAGCGACGTGCAGCAGTACCCGAAGAGTGGTCATCTTCGGGGTAGGGGAGAAGGTCTGAAAGAAGTCAACTCCCTGTCGCTGACTGAAGCCACGTGCAACGTAACGCGCCTTGAAGGCAGGCGGAGAACCCGGCGGCCGCTTCACCCTGAAGATCCACATGCCACTGACGATGTTCGCCCCAGGTGGGGGAACCTCGTCGACGTAGGTGCCTGTGGACTTCCAGGAAGCCATCTCGGCGTCCATGGTTGCCTGCCACTGAGAGGAGTAGGGACCCTCTATCGCCTCTGCGTAAGAGCGCGGGGTCGGGATGTCTGGTGCATCCGGGTCTCCCTCAGGGGCAAGCAGCATGGACACGAGATGAGGTGAAGCAGCAGCAAAACACTCAAGGTCCTCCTGCCTGTCCTCAAGGACGTCCGTGCCAAGAGCACACTCATCCCCGACGGACGGAAGACAGACAGACGCAGACGCAGACTCAGCAACAAGACTAGCAGCGTAGTCTAGGCGACAGGCTGCAGCAAAGTCAACAAGCTCAGCAACAAGAGCAGACGCAGCAGAGGACTCAAACAGAGGGTCAGTGACAGCAGTGGCCAGAAAGCGCGTGACAGTAGGACTAGCAGCACGAAGGGAGTCAGACTCCGGGTCCGGACCGTCACGAAGAGAGGACGCAGGAGGAGAGGGCAGAGGGACAAGCTGTGAAGCAGTAGAAGGACGCAGTGTCATAGAGTGAGTGCCTGGGACAGGAGGAAGACGTGGACGCGAAACACGACCAGCCCGAACAGTGCTGACAGGCGACGCAGAACGAGACGCAGGCGACACAGGACGCGACTCAGGCTCACGACGCTCCTTAAGACCTCTAGTCGGACCAGAGTAAGGAGAAGGACCAGGCAGGGGAGGGGCCGGCTACAACTGCGACTGAGACTGGACAGGCGGTGGACTCAGGAAAGGAGGAGGAGGACCAGGAGAAGGCGGGGGGCCAAGAACCTGCTGAAGGAGCGGAACGTAGTACGGCCGCGGCCGCGCAGCGCCTCGAGAAACAGCAGAGACAGAACCGGTACCCTCAGCCCCAGGGTCTCCAGTCCCAGCAGCACCTCCAGCAGCTCCAGCACCAGCACCACCTCTAGCAGCGCCAGCACCCCCAGGAGCTCCAGCACCCCCAGGAGCTCCAGCACCAGCAGCACCTCCAGCAGCTCCAGCACCAGCACCACCTCCAGCAGCATCAGCACCTCCAGTAGCTCCAGTAGCACCTCCAGCACCTACAGCACCAGCAGCACCTCCAGCAGCTCCAGCACCAGCAGCACCTCCAGTAGCTCCAGCACCAGCACCACCTCCAGCAGCGCCAGCACCTCCTCCAGCAGCGCCAGCACCTCCAGTAGCTCCAGTCGCGCCTCCAGCACCTCCAGCAGCTCCAGCACCAGCAGCACCTCGACAGCGCCGAGAGTACCACTCACGAAGCCGCTGTGGAGAGAGGGGCTCCCGCCGCGACGGGACACCCAGAGCACCTCCAGACTCAGCACCCCCAGTCTCAGCACCCCCAGTCTCAGCACCCCCAGTCTCAGCACCCCCAGGCCCCGCACCCGCAGGGTAAGCACCCCTAGCAGCACCTGAGTCGACAGCTACCTCGACCGGCTCGGCAGGGTCTACCTGGGACACACCTGAGGGGGCAGGACCCTGGGGGGGGAGGGGGTCTACCAGGGGAGTACCTGGTGCGAGGAAGAGCGGCGGGGGGGGGGGGGGGGGGGGGGGGGCAGTGCGGTAGGGAAAGAGACGGTAGTACGACACCGACTTGTCGAACGTGACGTCCTGAGAGGACAGAACACGACGCGAGGTGGGGTGGTAGAACTGCCACCCGGGTGCGTCAGGAGGGAAGCCAAGGAAGACAAAGGGAACGGCACGGGAGGACAGCTTGTCCGCAGTAGTATCGCGGACAAAAGCTCGAGATCCCCAGACACGAAACGCGGACGCATCGCCAACCTTCCCCGTCCACCGCAGAGTAGGTGTGGTCTCCGGCAAGGAGACACGAGGCTGAAGGTTGATCTGATGCGCCGCGTACTGAACCGCGAACGGCCACAGAAAATGGGGAGCAGCCGCATGAATCATGGACGTACAAGCGACGTCCATGACCATGCCAATGCGGCGCTCAGCAAACCCATTTTGCTGCGGGGAGGCCGGAAGCGTGAACGTCTGGCGGATGCCCTCCGAATGACAGAAGGCCCGCAGGAGGTCGGAGGAAAACTCCCCGCCTCTGTCCGAGTGCAGACGCAGAACAGGAAGGTCTGAGCCGAAACTCTCACTGAGCTGGCGACGAGCATCGCGGATCCAGTCGATCAACACCTCAGGGACCTCACCCTTGCTGCGCAAGGGGAAGACTGTGGTGTAACGCGAGGAGTCGTCAACGACCAAGAGGAAGTAGCGCTCGTGACCCTGTCCACGGACGCGGGCTGGGCCCCACACGTCCATGTGAAGAGTCTGCAGAGGGGCCTCAGTCGGAGGAAACGAGGAGGAGTGAGGGGCGGTGCGCTGCCGGCCCTCGACACAAGGAACACAGGTGGGGGCAGGCCCCGGAGGAAGGGGAGGGAGGGACCTGGGTAGACCCGAGACAAGGGCACGGGAGGCCATACCTCGAAGACGAGGCAGGGAGGGGTGACCAAGGCGGTGGTGCCAAAGGAGAGTCTCGTGTGCCAAAGGACGACACGAGCAGGGGGCAGACGCAGGACTAGACCTGGACGCGGCAGCAAACACCTGACTGGACGCCGCTACCTGACCAGACGCAGAGACCGGAGGAGGCGCAGTAGTCAGTGTGTACAGACTCGACCCTGGCCGACGGGTAAACGTGGCCAGGTGACGGCCCGTCCGAGAGCAAGTGCAGTGGGTCACACGCTGACCTCCAGGGGTGAACTGGTCAACCCACGCGTCCTGGAGGTCAGCTCCACTCACCAGGTTCGTAGAGAACGAGGGGAGGTGGAGTCCCGACAGCAAGCCCGACGGGGCCGAAGGACACGGTAGGACAGTGGAGGAGTGTGCAAGTACTGGGCCCCCTGAGGGGTCAGCAAGGGAGACCGCAACAGGCCGACTGAGCGGCGTGAGCGTGGTGCTGTCTCTAAAGAAAGAGCGCGAAGCACCAGAGTCAAGTGTGAAAGTGTGAAAGGACTCAGTAGGTGCAGTACCTGAGAGAGGAGACGGACCAGCACCTGGAGCAGCAGACGCACTAGCACCTAGAGCAGCAGCCGCACTAGCACCTAGAGCAGCAGCCACAGTGCTCGGGTCGGGCGGGACACGCAGGTAACAGTCACCCTCAGTAATATCAGCAAGAGCATACATGGCAGCAAGGATAGCATCAAAGTCTAGATCAAAGATAGGCACATTCTGCAGAAGCAGATCATGCCAACGAGGAAGCTCAACAGTGTCAGGAAACTGGGTACGCCAAGCGTCAGTCAAGCGGCCGAAGCAGCGCTGTGTGGTGTGTGGGAGACCACACACCTCCCCACTACGAGTGCTTGTGCGAAGAACGTACGTGCAGGGACCTGCACCCCCAGACCTCCCACGCCCAGCGTACCACTCACGAAGCTGCTGAACAGACGGGGTCTCACGGGTGCGCAGCTGCTGCTGACGCTGGCCGCCACCAAGGCCTCCACGCTGCGTGGCTGCACCGCGACCAGCACCACCTCCTCCGCTACCTCCTCCACCGCTGCCGCCGCCTCCACCGCCTCCGCCACCGCCTCCACGGCCTCCACCGCCGCCACCGACGCCCCCACCCCCGGGACCACCCCCACCACCACCTCCACCTCCTCCACCGCTTCCTCCACCGCCCCCTCCACCACCCTTGCTTCCCTTGCCCTTGCCAGTGCGGCGTCGCCCACTAGGGGTAGACGCAGCGCCGACCTCCTCAGTGCCAACGAGGTCGACAGCAGCAGCAGAGGCAACAGAGGGGAGAAGGGGGACAGGGGAACACCCCTCAAAGAAGGGGGTGCGACGGTCGCCGCGAGAAGCCCCAACAGCTAAGATACTCTTCTCAGCTGCAGCAAGGCGCTCCTCTAGCAAGTCGACAGTCAGCTCGGTAGGGCACAGTGAGAGAAAGTGATCCCTGACTGAGGAGAGAGAGTCAGGGAGGCGGGTGACTAGGTAGTAAAGGGTGATGTACATGGGGGGGGAGTTCGTGGGAAGAAACTCAGTGGGAAGGGCAGCGCGGTAGCGAGCGTCACTAGTGCGGAGGTGAGCAACTAGGTCAGCCACTGTGGCAAAGGCGGCAAGGTCAGGAAAGAGGTACGGCAGCATGAGGCGGCTGAGGGCAGCAGTGGTAGGGGAGGAGTAGCGTGCAACTACAGCGTCGTACAGAGCCCTAGCACTCTTGTACTGACTAAAGTGCGCGCGCTCAGTAGACGGCAGGTGATTACGCACAGCAAGACGAGCAGCAGCATCGCGCGTGAGCCACTGCGAGCGAACAGTACTGTCAGCATCAGCAGTAGGGGCAGTAGAGGCGCCAGACGTGAGATCGAACAGTGAGAGACCATCCTTGCTATCGCACTGTAGGAAAAGCTGCAGATCATCTAGCCAGACCTCAAAGTCAACAGCTCGACCCTCAGCATCAAAGGTAAGAACATTGAGACTAGCCATGACAGGAGAAGCAGCAGGCTAGCAGCAGCAGCAGTGCAACTCGGCTAAGCAGGCTAGGCAGGGCGGCGCGGCTCGGCAGGGCGGTGTGGCTCGGCAGCGCGGCGCTCTTACCAGGGGAGAGGCTGGGGCAGGGCCGGGGTAGGGTCGGGGCCGGGCCGCAAAGGATCCGGGGCCGGGTTGGGGCAGGGCCGCGACAGTTCAGGAGCAGGGCCGGGGCAGGGCCGGGGCAGGGCCGGGGCAGAGCCGGGGCAGGGCCGGGGCAGGGCCGGGGCAGGGCCGGGGCAGAGCCGGGGCAGGGCCGGGGCAGGGTCGGAGCAGGGCCGGGGCAGGGGGGCAGGGCCGGGGCAGTGCCGGGGCAGGGCCGGGGCAGGGCCGGAGCAGGGCCGGGGCAGGGGGCAGGGCCGGGGCAGTGCCGGGGCAGGGCCGGGGCAGGGCCGGGGCAGGGTCGGAGCAGGGCCGGGGCAGGGGGCAGGGCCGGGGCAGGGCCGGGGCAGGGCCTGGGCAGGGCCGGGGCAGGGTCGGAGCAGGGCCGGGACAGAGCCGGGGCGAGGCCGCGACAGGTCCGGGGCAGGGCCGGGGCCGGGCCGCGGCAGTGCAGGAGCAGGGCCGGGGCAGAGCTGCGACAGGGCCGCAGCAGGGCCGACGCAGGGCCGCGACAGGTTGGGGTAGGGCCGGGGCAGGGCCGGACAGGGCCGTACTGGGCCTGACGGGGCCTGACGGGGCCGATAACGGGGCCTTACGGGGCCTTACGGGGCCTTCGGGGCCTTAAACGGGGCCGTAAACAGGGCCTTACGGGGCCTTACGGGGCCTTACGGGGCCTTACGGGGCATTAAACGGGGCCGTAAACGGGGCCTTACGGGGCCTTACGGGGCCTTACGGGGCCTTACGGGGCTTTACGGGGCCTTACGGGGCCTTAAACGGGGCCGTAAACGGGGCCTTAAGGGGCCTTACGGGGCCTTACGGGGCCTTACGGGGCCGGAAAAGGGGGCCTTACGGGGCCTTACGGGGCCGGCGCTGGCTCTAAGGGCAGGCGCAGGGGCCGCGACGGGCCTAGAAGGGAAGGCGCGACGTGCGCGTCGAGCAGGCAGTGAAAAATTTCAGTGGTGGGCCCTTAAAAAAAAAAAACTCGAAACTAGCTCTATACCATGTGAGAATAATTGACGAAAGAATGAATGAACTAGGAATGAGATGGGTACAAGTAGGAAACAAATAAGTGTTGTACCCTCTAAGAACTACCCCACTACAGCCTAAATAGACTATAGCAGATATAAGTTTGACACGCCAACCTTCCCCGTCCACCAAAGTGTGGGCGAGGTCTCTGGCTCAGAGACACGGGGCTAGAGGTTGAGCTGATGCGCAGCATATCGGACCGCAAACGGCCATAGAAATTTGGGAGCAGCCGCATGGATCATGGAGGTACGAGCAACCTCCATGATCAAGCCAATGCAACGCTCAGCAATCCCATTCTGCTGAAGAGAGGCCGGAAGCGTGAACGTCGGGCGGATGCCCTCGTCTTGACAGAACTCCTCAAGGAGGCCGGAAGAGAACTCATTGCCCCTGTCAGAGTGCAGACGCAGGACTGGGAAGTCCCGATGAAACCGCTTGCGCAGCTAGCGACGAGTAGCACGGATCCAGGGAATCAAAACACCGCTGATGTCTGCCTTGCGCCGCAAGGGGAAGACAGTGGTGTAGCGTGTGTAGTCGTCAACAACCAGCAGGAAGTAGCGCTCCTGGTCCATTCCACCGATGGGGGCCGGGCCCCACACGTCCATGTGGAGAGTCTGCAGAGGAGCAGTGGTCAGAGGAAACTCAGAGGAGTGAGGAGCGGTGCGCTGCCGCCCCTCGACGCAGGGAAGGTGTTATAGTCACAATAGGCTTGAATGTGCCTAAAACGAAAGATAGAGAGCACAGACGGATTTCTGCACAGCGACTTCAAACGTTGATAGCGTTCTGCTCACAGCTGCAAATGACTTGATTCGAATTGGATCTGGAGCGTCTTTACGTCGCAGTGCATCAGGCCAGAAATAGTCGGGTAGCCCGGCTTCAATGAGCAACCCACGCGCCGTCTCCGTGATTGTCCGGTTCGCTCGCTCGGCGATGCCGTTCATTGCAGGGGAGTATGGCATGGTAAGGGAGTGCCTTATGCCATTCTTCTTCAGCCACAATGAGAACTCCTTGCTCAGGAACTCTCCTCCTCGATCGGTGTGAATTGCCTTCACTAACCGGTCTTGTTGCCGCTCCACCATCGGCAACCAATCGGTCTTCACCGTTTCAGCCACATCACTCTTCTTGGACAGCACGTACACCCAAGTCATGCGAGTGTAGACATCCACAATGGTGAGAAAGTACTCAGCTCCAGCAGCTCCAAGCTTCAAGGGGCCCACCACGTCCATCACCACCTGATCAAGTGGTGCATTAGCCGTTGCCTCCGAACTAGAGAACGGGTAACGGGTGAACTTGGCTTGCATGCACGTCGGGCAGCCAAGTACCTCATCGGGCTCCCCCTTCACACGTATGCCAGCAACCATCTCATTCTTCACTAGCTGCTGCAAGATGGGCAGGGCCACATGCCCCATTCGCCGATGCAAGGTGAGCCAATCACACTCCCCCGTAGCCGAAGTCGGATTGGAGAATGCCGCACTCGCAATAGTGCCCCACATGTTCTCTCCGTACTCCTCCTCCGCTGCTGCCTTGGGGTTCTCCTCACCCTTGTGCTGCTTCTGAGCTGCTGCACCACTCTCCTTGTGTTCACCGAGCTTGCTGGTCCCTCCAAGATTGCACTTCTTAGACTCAATCTCCTTAGCGCGACCGTTCGTGCCATCGCCGTTACCAACCGCTCCACCCTTGGTGCTGATGCTTGCTGCCACTTGCCTCTCCTTAGGCATGGGGACCACAGGGATCTGCCACATCTCGTTGTAGACATCCCTATCCTCGTGAAGGTTCCAAAGAATCCGCTCGCCAAGCCTCGCGGTGTAGGTCTTAGCTCCCTTCGAGCTCGTGTCCATGCCGGCCTTTTGCAACCGCCGCACGGAAATCAGGTTGGCAGCAAGGTTGGGCACCCAAAGCACGTTCTTGAGGCCCACCATCTTCCCATCAGCACCCTTGAACATGGCCTTGCCCATGCCTTTCACCTCTGCTCGCTGCCCCAAAGCCGATGTCACATGCTTCACCGGTGACGGCTCAAGTTCGGTGAGCAAGTCCGCACGAGGTGTCATGCTATAGGTAGCGCCGCTATCGATCACCCAATAGTCCAGGGAGTGTAGGGTGACCTTCCCCACAGCTGCTGGCTCCTCAAAGCCTTCATCCTTCTCTGGACCAGCCGATGCTTGCGTGGACACGAAGAAGAATTGACCCGGAAAGCGATCGTCCCTCGACTCGCTCTCGTTGCCGGCACTCTTCATACTTGCAGCACCACCTCCGCGACCGCCACGGCCTCCACGGCCTCTTCCTCTCCCTCCTCCTGCTCCTCTACCCTCTTGGCCTTGAGCAGGAGTCCATCCATCAGGGAGCTTGTAGCAATCACGCCACATATGTCCGCTCTTGTGACAATAGTGGCACTCGCCGTCGAATCGGCCGCGACCGCGTCCGTAGCTCTTGTTGTCGCTGCCGTATCCACCACTCCCGCGGCCTCCACTGGAGTTTTTGCTGCCAAATCTGCTTCCCCCTCGTCCTCTGCCCCTTCCACGGCCATACCCTCGGCCGATGCTTGCTGCCCCGGCGCCATCCGCACTCGCCAACTCATGGCGGTGGAAGTCCTCTTGAAGGATCGCTCGCTTCACGTCTTCAAGCGAGAGGCGGGGCAAGTCACGATTGAGGTTGATGATGAGCGAGGACCATGACTCTGGGAGTAAGGCCAGCAACTTGGTCTTCTTTTGGAGCTTGCTGTAGTTCAAATCAGCTCCCTCAAGCCGCGTCAACAAGTCGAAGAATTGCTGCACCCCTTCTTCAACCGCTTCGTCTTCTTCAATTCGTAGTGCCGCCATTTGCCGTTCCAACACCACCGCTACCGCCGCTGTTGCAGGAGCATGTACACCCTTGAGAGCAGCCCATGCCTTTGGTCCCTTCTCTGGTTCACGCTGGAATGGCTTGATGTGACGGATCTGGCTGCTCCCCAACGCTTGCCCAAGTAGGAGATAGCCTTGTGCGCTCTTCCGCACCCACGAGCTCTTCTCCGGGTCGTTCTCGGGGCGCTTCTCCGTTCCTTCCATCACCTCCAGCAGGTCATAGTGGTCAAAGATGTTCTCCATCTTGAAGGAACATTCAGCAAAGTTGTCACCGTTGAACTTGTTAAGCCCAAACACCCTAGGCTCATCCCTAGGTGGGCCAATACTTGGTTGCATGGGCGCCATGGCGGAATCACGGGGTTGGCCTTGAGCTTGAGCTTCTCCACTGCCACCAGCACCTCTGCCACCCCTTTCCTCAGGTCCAGCCATTGTCGAAACTGCTCCAAGGGGCTCTGATACCACTTGTTATAGTCACAATAGGCTTGAATGTGCCTAAACGAAAGATAGAGAGCACAGACGGATTTCTGCACAGCGGCTTCAAACGTTGATAGCGTTCTGCTCACAGCTGCAAATGACTTGATTCAAATTGGATCTGGAGCGTCTTCACGTCGTTTACAATAAGAAATTTAGATTGCACGATTTGATAAAGAATTGACGAGACAGCGACGGTTTGAACGAACGGTACTATGGCAGCCACTATAGTCTTAGAACACAAGTTAGGAAGAGTTACGAGTTGGGAATGACTCCCAGCTCCTACAAACCCCAAGAGCCGAGGTACAGTGATGTGGAACAGTGCCACACTGTCCCCAACCACGAAGGGTCTCGAAACTACCCTCCACAAGGGCCTACACCAAGAGAAATGTTACACTACACAAAGTAATGCAACTATTCTCACTATCTTAAAGTTTACCCTTTTGGAGAGCTTCGAAATCACTTGATTCTTGAAACCAAGGCTCTGGTTCTTCAAGGTAAATTCTTCCTTGAGTTCTTGGAAGTCTGCTGCGCACACCTGCGACACGCCGAACGTTCCACACATGACAAAATAGAGAACCGCACACGACACGCAAACAACGACGTCGCATGCAACTAGCGATAACTCGCTATTGACTCGACACACACATTCAAGATCATGCCTCATCATTCACACACTATTGTAAGCATGAAATATATATTATTTCATGCCCTCATACCATTCCATGCACACACGCATGCACGCACACGGTCAACAAGCCGAATGCAAACCGTAGGGTTGCACCAACAGAAGGCACGGCGGGGCAGGTGAGCGCGGGAGGGAGGGCAGTACCTGGGAAGCCCAGAGACAAGGAGACGGGAGTGCATGCTGCGGAGACGCGGGAGCGAGGGGTGACCTAGGCGGTGGTGCCAGAGGAGAGTCTGGTGAGAGAGTACCCAACACGAGCAAGACGTTGCAAGCTGACCAGACACAGAAACCTGACTCGACGCAGCCACATGACCTGACTCAGCCACCTATGCAGACGCAGTGGTCAGTGTGTACAAACTAGACCCAGGCCGTCTAGTGAACGTAGCAAGGTGACGGCCAGTCCTGGAGCACGTACAGATCGCCACACGCTGCCCTCCAGGAGTAAAGCTATCAACCCAGACATCCTGAAGAGCGGCGTTGCTCACAAAGTTTGTCAAGAACGAGGGGAGGTGGAGACCTGACAGAGAACCGGAGGGGATTGCTGGACACGGGAGGACAGTGGAGGCTCGTGCGACTACAGGACCCCCAGAGGGGTCAGCCAGTGAGACTGGGACAGGTGCTGCTAGTGGTGTGAGTGTGGCGCAGTCACAAAAGAAGCAACGAGACGTACCTGAGTCAAGTGTGAAAGTGTGCAAGGCCTCAGCGGAGGCAGCACACTCACTAGCACCTGTGAAAGCAGACGCACTAGCACCTGTGACAGCAGACACACTAGCACCTAGAGCTGCAGCAGACTCACTAGCACCAAGAGCGGTAGCAACGACACCAGCATCACCAGGGACACACGAGTAACACACATCCTCATCACTAAGCTCAGTCGCATACATAGCATAGATGGCAGCATTGATCTTTACAAAGTCAAGAGCATAAACATCTACTCCCATCCCCAGCAGTTTCTGCAAGTTGGGGGCTGGCAGCTCATCCCCGTACTCATCCACCCAGGCATCATCAAGACGGCTGAAGCAGCGATACTCAGTGTGCGGCTTAGTGAGGGGGAAATATGAGTGAGGGGAAATTTAGTGAGGGGGAAGAGAGCGAGGGGGAATGGAAGTGAGGGGAAACAAAGTGAGGGGGACAGGGATGAGGGGGAGTGGAAGTGAGGGGAAAAAGAGTGAGGGGAAATAAAAGTGAGGGGAAATGTAGTGAGGGGTAAGAGAGTGAGGGTGGATGGAAGTGAGGGGAAATGAAGTGAGGGGGAATGGAGTGAGAGGGAATGGAAATGAGGGGAAACAAAGTGAGGGGAAATAGAAGTGAGGGGAAATGAAGTGAGGGGTAAGGGAGTGAGGGGGAATGGAAGTGAGGGGAAACAAAGTGAGGGGAAATGTAGTTAGGGGTAAGAGAGTGAGGGGGAATGGAAGTGAGGGTTAACAAAGTGAGGGGGAGAGGGATGAGGGGGAATGGAAGTGAGGGGAATTTGAGTGAGGGGGAATACAAGTGAGGGGAAATGCAGTGAGGGGGAAGAGAGTGAGGGGGGATGGAAGAAAGGGGAAATGAAGTGAGGGGGAATGGAGTGAGAGGGAATGGAAGTAAGGGGAAAAAGAGTGAGGGGAAATAAAAGTGAGGGGAAATGTAGTGAGGGGTAAGAGAGTGAGGGGGAATGGAAGTGAGGGGAAACAAAATGAGGGGTAGAGGTGTGACGGGGAATGGAAGTGAGGGGAAATTGAGTGAGGGGGAATACAAGTGAGGGGAAATGAAGTGAGGGGGAAGAGAGTGAGGGCGGATGGAAGTGAGGGGAAATGAAGAAGAGGGGGAATGGAGTGAGATGGAATGGAAGTGAGGGGAAAAAGAGTGAGGGGAAATAAAAGTGAGGGGAAAAGTAGTGAGGGTTAAGAGAGTGAGGGGAAATGGAAGTGAGGGGAAACCAAAGTGAGGGGAAATGCAGTTAGGGGTAAGAGAGTGAGGGGGAATGGAAGTGAGGGTTAACAAAGTGAGGGGGAGAGGGATGAGGGGGAATGGAAATGAGGGGAAATTGAGTGAGGGGGAATACAAGTGAGGGGAAATGAAGTGAGGGGGAAGAGAGTGAGGGGGGATGGAAGTGAGGGGAAATGAAGTGAGGGGGAATGGAGTGAGAGGGAGTGGAAGTGAGGGGAAAAAGAGTGAGGGGAAATAAAAGTGAGGGGAAAAATAGTGAGGGGTAAGAGAGTGAGGGGGAATGGAAGTGAGGGGAAATTGAGTGAGGGGGAATACAAGTGAGGGGAAATGAAGTGAGGGGGAAGAGAGTGAGGGGGGATGGAAGTGAGGGGAAATGAAGTGAGGGGGAATGGAGTGAGAGGGAATGGAAGTGAG
>CANJKZ010000497.1:590000-805939 GCA_947471745.1 Closterium sp. Naga37s-1 | reverse complement strand
AAAGGGATGGGGAAGAGAAGGGGAAAGGGATGGGGAAGAGAAGGGGAAAGGGATGGGGAAGAGAAGGGGAAAGGGATGGGGAAGAGAAGGGAAGGGGAAAGGGATGGGGAAGAGAAGGGAAAAGGGATGGGAAGAGAAGGGGAAGGGATGGGGGAAGAGAAAGGGAAAGGGATGGGGAAGAGAAGGGAAAAGGGATGGGGGAAGAGAAGGGGAAAGGGATGGGGAAGAGAAGGGAAAAGGGATGGGGAAGAGAAGGGAAAGGGATGGGGAGAGAAGGGGAAAAGGGATGGGGAAGAGAAGGGAAAAGGGATGGGGAAGAGAAGGGAAAGGGATGGGGAAGAGAAGGGAAAAGGGATGGGGAAGAGAAGGGGAAAGGGATGGGGAAGAGAAGGGAAAAAGGGATGGGGAAGAGAAGGGAAAGGGATGGGGAAGAGAAGGGAAAAGGGATGGGGAAGAGAAGGGGAAAGGGATGGGGAAGAGAAGGGAAAAGGGATGGGGAAGAGAAGGGGAAAGGGATGGGGAAGAGAAGGGGAAAGGGATGGGGAAGAGAAGGGGAAAGGGATGGGGAAGAGAAGGGAAAAGGATGGGGAAGAGAAGGGGAAAGGGATGGGGAAGAGAAGGGGAAAGGGATGGGGAAGAGAAGGGAAAAGGGATGGGGAAGAGAAGGGGAAAGGGATGGGGAAGAGAAGGGGAAAGGGATGGGGAAGAGAAGGGGAAAGGGATGGGGAAGAGAAGGGGAAAGGGATGGGGAAGAGAAGGGGAAAGGGATGGGGAGAGAAGGGAAAGGGATGGGGAAGAGAAGGGGAAAAGGGATGGGGAAGAGAAGGGAAAGGGATGGGGAGGGAAGAGAAGGGAAAAGGGATGGGGAAGAGAAGGGGAAAGGGATGGGGAAGAGAAGGGAAAAGGGATGGGGAAGAGAAGGGGAAAGGGATGGGGAAGAGAAGGGAAAAGGGATGGGGAAGAGAAGGGAAAAGGGATGGGGAAGAGAAGGGAAAGGGATGGGGAAGAGAAGGGAAAAGGGATGGGGAAGAGAAGGGGAAAGGGAGGGGAAGAGAAGGGAAAAGGGATGGGGAAGAGAAGGGGAAAGGGATGGGGAAGAGAAGGGAAAAGGGATGGGGAAGAGAAGGGGAAAGGGATGGGAAGAGAGGAAAGATGGAAAAGGGATGGGGAAGAGAAGGGGAAAGGGATGGGGAAGAGAAGGGGGAAAGGGATGGGGAAGAG
This sequence comes from Closterium sp. Naga37s-1, assembly GCA_947471745.1. Lineage (NCBI taxonomy): Eukaryota > Viridiplantae > Streptophyta > Zygnematophyceae > Desmidiales > Closteriaceae > Closterium > Closterium sp. Naga37s-1. The sequence continues at coordinate 804,718 of CANJKZ010000497.1, read as the reverse complement.
AAGGGGAAAGGGATGGGGAAGAGAAGGGAAAAGGGATGGGGAAGAGAAGGGAAAAGGGATGGGGAAGAGAAGGGAAAAGGGATGGGGAAGAGAAGGGAAAAGGGATGGGGAAGAGAAGGGGAAAGGGATGGGGAAGAGAAGGGGAAAGGGATGGGGAAGAGAAGGGGAAAGGGAAAGACCGGGTGAGGAAGGGCGGGTGCTGCAGGGTGGCTTCATGAGAGGAGTGGGAGGGGTCTTGAGAGAGGAAGGCGGACACTGGTGGCAAGGCGAGGATGCGTAAGACGGAGGAGGGGGGTGCGCACACAGGGGGAAAAGGTGAGGGGAAGGGAAGGGGATGGGAAGGGGAGGGAGAAGGTTGGGGGAAATGGGATGGGAAAATGGACAGTAGGCTCCAGCGAGAAACGAACGATGCTCTCCGACCCTCGAAACCTGAGATACCACCTCCCCCGGTAACTGCCCGCTTGATACAACACAAACTCGATATAGTCACCTGTGATACGAGAGCCACCACCAGCACAGTAGCAGGCTCGGCGAACCGATGCAGTATCACCCTGGCACACACTTCTCAATCAATCACCTCTAATACAGTCACACTCAATATAGTCACCATTATAGCTACCTGCTCGTTATAGTCACCAGCTCATTATAGTACCCTACTCGTTAAAGTCACCTGCTCGTTATAGTCACCTGCTCGTTATAGTACCCTGCTCGTTAAAGTCACCTGCTCGTTAAAGTCACCTACTCGTTATAGTCACCAGCTCGTTATAGTACCCTGCTCGTTAAAGTCACCTGCTCGTTATAGTCACCTGCTCGTTATAGTCACCTGCTCGTTATAGTCACCTGCTCATTATAGTCACCTGCGATATGGGAGCCACCAGCAGCACGGTCGCAGGCTCGGCAAGGAACGATCATTGCTTTCTGATCCTCAGCAGCTGAGATACCACCGCACCCGGTTACCACCCTCGTTATACACACTACATCACAAAGTCGATACAGTCACACTCGTTGTAATCACCTGCCTTAGTCACTTGCAAAACGAGGTCCACCAGCAGCACGGTTGCAGGCTCGGCGAGAAAAGACCGCTGCTCGCCGAACCTCACGAGCTGAGATACCACCTCCCCCGGTAACCACACTTACCCAAAAGCCCCCCCCCAAAAAAGAGGTAACCACCCTTGTTGTACGCTAGCGCACAAACTCATTATAGTCACCAGCGATATGAGGGCCACCAGCAGAACAGTAGCAAGCTCGGCAAGGGAAAGACCGTTGCTCTCCGATCCTCACCAGCTGAGATACCACCTCCCTAGGCAACCACCCTGCTGTTAATACGGTACAGAACAGACTCAGTATAGTCATGCTCGTTTTAGTCACACTCGTTATAGTGCTCGTTATAATCACCTGAGATACGAGTGCCACAAGCAGCACGATAGCAGGCTCGGCAAGGAAAGACCGTTGCTCGCCGATCCTCACCAGCTGAGATACCACCTCCCCTGGTAACCACCCTCCCCTCCCCACCACCCACCCCGCCTCCCCCCCACCCCCCCCTGCTGCTGCTGCTGGCTTTTCGGTGGCAGAGGAAAGGGAGGAAGGCGAAGCGAGAAGGCCGCTTCGGACGAGAGAGCCGAGGGCGAACATGCGACCAAAGAGCGCTTCAGAGGCGTCCTGAGGGTGGAAAGTGGGAGAGGAGGAGAAAAAAGGGGTTATCAGACTTGCTGTTGATGAGAGCACCGAGGACAAACATGCGACCAAACAAACAAACAAACACTGAGGAAAGAGAGCTTCGGATGTACATTACCCTCCCTCCCTCGTAACTCCCCCAAACCCCAAAACTCCTCAACATGCAAAAATCAATGACCCCAGTCTAATCTAGCAAAAACGAGAAAAAACAAAACCTCCCATACACACTTTGTCATGGCGCAAGCAGCGGCAGGGGTGCTGGTTCTGGTTATGTTTTTCTTTTATTAGAGGTCTCAGGACCAGAACAAAAGAACCAGTATCCCTGCACTGCACTCCAACCACACAAGAATTACACCATTAATACAACTACTCTTTTTTTTCCAAAAGTTTCTCCTTGAGTTATAAATCGTTTTCTGAAGCTGAGGTGCCAAAATAGTATTACTCATGGTCTTTTCAATAACCACAACGAGCGTTTTTTTCTTCTTCTTCTATTTTTTGGAGCTGTTCAACGTTTCAGTAGGGGAAAAGGAGAGTATCACTTCACATTTTCTTCACCAGACATACCCTGGCAGAGTGATTCTCTTATGTTTATCTACAACAGTAACTATCTCGTACACTAGCTCGAATACACGATACAACAGAGAGGTTGAGTGCTCACCTTTCCCCGTGCGTTGTTGGGTAGAGGGATGAGCAGCGGAATAGCAGCAGCGATGGCGGGCAGGTGCGGGTGCAGCGAGGGCAGCGCGCGCAGACAGGCAGCGAGCGCCACTGAATAGCCCTGCCTTGCGCCCTGTGGAAATAAGAAGGGGAGACGGGGGATTGGGGGAGGGGTGAGGGGGTGCGGATTCAGAGAGGGCAGCGCGCTCGGGTAAACAGGCAGCGAGGGCCACCGACCGAGTAGCCTTGCCTTGCGTCCAGGTGGACGGAGCGGGAGTGCGGGAGGAGGGGGGAAGGGGGTGGGAAGGGGAATAGCAGGAACCAGCGCGCAGAGACAGGCAGCGAGCGCCACTGAGAAGAAGCCGTGCCTTGCGCCCTGTGTGACCGGGGGGAAGAGGGGTACGGATAAATTATACGGGTTTATCGGTGGCAGAGAGGGCAGCGGGCGGAGACAGGCAGCCAGCGCCACTGAATAGTCATGCCTTGCGCCTTGGTGGGGAAAGGGGGGGGAAGGGTGGCGTGACCGGGGTTTAGCGAGAGTGTGGATTGAGAGAAGACGGCGAGGATTGCGACTTTGGAGGCACCTCTAGAGGCGATAGAGGCGTCTAAACACGCTGTAGAGACGATATCAGAATAGAGACATCGGAGTTAGTACTTTCAAGATGACTCAAAAACAACATTCTAGTCTAGTCAAATAAAAAATATCACCTCAAGGGTGAAATGACCAGGGTTTAGCCATGTGATAAAGGTTGTTTTTTTTTAGAGGTGGAAATCAGTACGCGGGTTTTAGCCGCGTCTCAAAACACAACTTTTTATCACCTTCTAGAGAGAATGTGAATAGAGAGATGGCGGCGGGGATGGCGACTTTGGAAACGCCGCAAAAGGCGACAGACAGAGGCATCGTGGCGGTCATAGCGGCGCGCTGACTTGACGGCGGGTAGTAGCGCGGTCAGCGCGAGGGCTGCGCTGCGTAGAAAAAGCGGCGAGGGGCACGGGAGGACATTGCGGAACGATTCTCAGTTTATCTGGACTTGACTTCAAGTCGACTCATAAGCTTACCCCGCGGGACGACTCCAGCCCCCTGATCAGCCGCTTAACGGCGTAATTAATCTCGTCGCAACACCCCTCCAGCTTCAGAATACTCTTCGTCTCTTCGCCCTCCTCCTCTTCCTCCTCTTCTTCCTCTTCCTCCTCTTCCCCACTCTCCTCTTCGTCCTCTGTCTCCTCCTCACTCGCCTCCTCTTCCTCCTCACTCTCCTCCTCTTCACTCTCGTCATTTTCCTCCTCTTCCGAACTCTCATATTCTGAACCCTTCTTATGCCCTGAACCCTTCGTCGACCCATTTCCGCGAGGGTTTTTCACATTCCCCCCGCCCTTCTTCCCCCCGCCTTGCGCGTGCAAATACGCCTTCTGCGCCGCCGTTAACTCCGAAACCAGCGCCACCGCCGCCGTTTCTCGCGGCCCGCGTCTCACGGAGGCCAAATGCCAGTAGATCTGCAGCCCCGTCGGCTTCGTCTTCCGCCGCTTCTTCGAAGCTTCCCGGCTGGCTTTCGCGGGCGCCGCTCGTGGCGGCTGCTGCTTCTGCGTCTCCGCGCCGAGATTCGCGGCGGCAACTGCGAAGGAGATCGCGCGGCGGCGGCGGTCGCGGAGGTTGCGCTTCTCGCGCTTCGCCTTTTTGCGCGTCTCGATCTTGTTGAGGCGGCTCGTCGAAGCCTTGTGCTTTGCCATGGCGACTGGCTAACAGACGATTCGACAATGACGATTCGACGATGACGGAACGATTCGATTAACTGTGAAAGCCCAAAACAAGGATCAGAAACGGAACGAAACTCGATAACGAGCGACCCGCAACGAAGGGGTTTCGTTTCCCGCGTGGCGGGTCTAGAAGGGGCGAGCGAGAAAGGGTTTTGGTAGGCGAGAGAAGGATTTGACGTGGGGAGCGCCAATGGTGATGCGGTATGTGTGCTTGGTGTCTGGGAAGCTCCTACAGCGAGAGATTCAGGGCATTGATTCGTTTCAGTACGGTTTGTTACGATCGAAGGCGGTACGAGATGGCTAGTGCGGTGATGACGGAAAACAAACATTTTGGCAGCATGTGGCATCTGCTCCCTCGGAATGATCCAAATAATACACGCGTGCAAATCATAGGAGCCTTTCTTACACAAAACAGTTTCCAGACTGAAAAACCAGCCTAATTTGATGTGCCTAATAAAGTCACAAATAGCTGGTAAACAAAGGCACAATTTGTGAAGATGAGTAGTTCTCAACAACCCAGAACCCTACTTGTGCAACCTACTTTCCAAGTACCCACTTTCTCTTATATTGTCCACCTGCTTTCGTGTTGATCATGACCAAAACCTGATGGATACAGAGGGGATGCACATGCAGACAACAAACGTGAGAACGTAAAGAATTCGAACACAAGCATGCAATGGAAATTAACATTGCTTTGCTTGCGCGTACACGATTGGAAGGAGAGAATAGAGGGAATTGCAGAATGGGGTGAACCAAGAGCAGCAAGGCTGAACTGAGAGAGAAAAAAACTGCTCCACCTCACCTTTCCTTATGACCACACAATCCACCTGTCAAACCTTGGCACCCCTCCTGACCCCTCTTCATAACCACACAAACTTATCTTCTCTTTTGAGGCGCCTCAAAAGGCTGCCCCACACCCTCACCAGTCCTCATGACCATGACCACTCAATCGTACCTTATCCTAAGGCCTCCTCAGCCCTCCTGTCCGTTACTGACACGTCCTCATGACCATGACCACACAATCCACCTGTCAACTCTTGGCACCCCTCCCATCTCATCCCATCTAATCCCATCTCGTCCCATCTAATCCCATCTAATCCCATCTCATCCCATCTAATCCCACCTCATCCCATCTAATCCCATCTAATCCCATCTCATCCCATCTAATCCTATCTCCTAACATCTCATCTCATCTCATCCCCCCTCATGACCATGGCCACACAACCCTACCTTCTCCTAAAAGGAAAACACACCAATCAAGAACTTTCCTTGCAGCCAGCAGGCCCCTGAGAGGAAGAAGGCAGAGATTCTTCCCGCACGCCAATCAAATTTTCAAACCCAGCGTCATCCTGCTGATCTCGCATAAAAAACACAAGCGGGAGAACTCACCTAGCAGGCCCCTGAGAGGAATGCAGCTTCCTCCCATACACCAACCCTCTTATACACCAACCCTCTTATACACCAACTCTCTTAAACACCAACCCTCTTTTAGACCAACCCTCTTATACTTCAACCCTTTCCACCGCTTCCAACCCAGCAACACCTCACGTGCTTCTGACCACACAACCTTACAAGCTAAGACCTCACCTTGCAGCCAGCAAGCTCTTGAGCTGAGGGAAGCGATTCTTCTCGCACGCCAATCCACTTGTCAACCCTCCGCACCCCTCCCAACCCCTCCACAGCCGCGCCCACGCACGCCTTCCCTCCACGCCAAAACACCGCATTTAGAAAATCTATCAGCAACAGCCGGCGTACAGTAATATTCGCTACAGGTTTTATGCTTATATCGAAGAAGCATGAGGAGGGGCTCCAAGAGAGTGTGACTATAGCGGAGAGGAGGGACGCGATGAGACAGGAGGAGGGGTCGGATTGGAAAAGGTCTTCGGTTGGAGGTGTAGAAATGGTGGTGCTTGTAGCGTGCGATATGCCCTTGCTTATAAGGCGTACAAGAGCATTGGAGCGGGAGGGAGGGACGATCTGAGGTGGGGAAGAAAGAAAGGTACACGTATGGAAGGAAAGACACATATGGGTTGAGGATATTACTTGTTAGAAACAGTGGATGTAAGTAGGAAGCAGGCACATCTCTGGACAAGGGAAAGGGGGAAATGTGTACACCTTTGGCTCAAAACGGTGGTGGTTCCATACTTGATCGGCTTTTAACTTACGATTTAGCATTTGGGCACAAAAGGGGCACACTGCAAGGGATAAGGGCGAACGGGAAGAAGGCTGTGGAGAGAAGAAGGCACCTTCGAAATATCATAAGAAATACAATAATTTACAGTATTTTAAACACCTTTGTCATTCACAAGTTGTACACGGTACACTCCCTCCCCTGTTACACTTTACGAGCTAGGCACTCCTTTTTCACCCTTTCCATACACGTTAGGCTCTTCTCACCTGTTCCAGCAGGACTGTACATTTCTCGTGCACTCCAGCCAGAATATCCGCCCTTGAAACCCGTCCCGTTTTAAGCAGCATCTCTAGCTGCTTAATAGCCTTCTCACACTGTTCACCACTCCCTCCACTAAAACCGCTTCCACTGCTGCTGCTGCTGACCGTTACAGTGCCACGTGTCAGCCCCTGAATGGCTGATCTGACAGCCATAAGACCAGTAGGAGCAGCATCTGGGTAAACAGCAACCATGGGAATTCCCCTTCCCTGTCCCCCTGCTACAGCCACTCCCCACGCTCCCACTCCCCCTCCCCCCATTCCTCCTCCCCCCATTCCCCCTCCTCCAATTCCCCCTGCGCCCATTCCCCCTCCCCCCCCCCCCTGGCCTTCTAAATGGCAGGGGGGCAGCGGGCATGGCACCAGGCATGGGCGGAACGAGCTGGATGGGGTGAGGGGCGGAGGGGGCAAGGGCCAGGGCTAGGCGGCTGGGGGGAAAGTCCTCTGCTGATGGTGGTACTTTTGCTGCTGCTGCTGCTGCTGCTGTTGCTGCTGCCACTGATGGTGGTGGTGGGATGTAGGATACGAGGGCCTGTAGAAAATGCATTAGGTGGGGAAAAGAGAAGGGATGGAGGGGAGGGGTAAGAGGATGTGTTTCAAACATAAATCAAGGGTAATATTCTGCAGCTGTCACTGATGGTGCTGCTGCCACTGATGGTGGTGGTGGGTTGTAGGATACGAGGGCCTGTAGAAAAGGAAATGGGTGGGGAAAAGAGAAGGGATGGGGGGGAGGGGGAAGTGGTTGTGTTATGAAAAAAGTTTATCAGGGGTAATATTTTGCAGCTGCTGCTGCTGCTGCCACTGATGGTGGTGGTGGGGTGTAGGATACGAGGGCCCGTAGAAAATGCAATAGGTGGGGAAAAGAGAAAGGATGGGGGGGAGGGGGAAGTGGTTGTGTTTTAGAAAAATACCAAAAGAATGAGCAAGGAACTTTGTTTTTCTTGGGTGGTAGGTAATAACTGAGAATTGATGGTAGGAATACATACTCTATCAAAAAGTAAATGGTAGGAGCAATCGACCTTCTCTTACTTTATACATGTGTAGTTAGTGAGATTGCCATTGATATTCGAACCCTGAATGTTTCATATCAGATTCAGACATAAAACAGCTCACCTGACTGTGACTTGTGACTATGTATATGTCCTCGAAAAATAAAACAGCTCACCGGACTGTAGTGAGACACGTTCGGCCTTTCAAACGGATTAGCAGGCATCGCTTTCATCGGCCCCACTCCCCCACCATTCCCGCCCATTCCGCCCGCCCTTCCTCCGCCCAACCCTCCTCCGGCCGCTCCCCTGCCCCGCGCGCCCTCTACTCCGCTCACGCTCCCCGCAACAGATCCCGCGCGCACAAGAGACCCGCCGCCAGTACTGGCGGCGCGAGCGGAAATTATCGAAGCGGATTGGACAACAGGAGGCGGCATGGACCCGACGCGGCTGACCTGCGGTCCCACCACTTGCACCGCGCCGAACGGCGCCGGTTGCGGCGCCGGTTGCGGCGAAAAGATCGGCGCGGCAAACGCGGCTTTGTACAAGTTTGGAACCCTCGGTTCTGGCCGAACAGACGGTTGCGATGAGCTGGTGAGAATGTACGGTCGCGATGAGGGCTGCTGCGAGAAGGAACTGGAGCGAGTCTCCCCGCTAAGAGCTAACCCGTTAATCGCGCTATTGACGGGCTGGGAAGACGCGTGGAGCGACTGCGATCGCTGGACGGGCGGAGCGACATCACGAGAAATGTGCGCGGCTGAGGCGGAGGCGGCGGCGGAAGCGGAGGCAGTGGCGGAAGCGGAGGCGGAAGCGGAGGCGGAAATCGGGGGGGAATCAACCCGCTGCTGCGCTTGGGCGCGCGCATCCGCAGGTGCGCTCTCCTCGTGATCGACGGTCAGGATCTCATGCGGAGGCGGCGCGGATATCGCATCTTTGGAGACATCTAATAATGGGGCCGGCGGCGCGCGGTAGCAGGAGCTTGCCCCCGGGTTCTTAATTACGTCCTTAGAGACGTCGAGCGCGGGAGGCGGCTTTTGAGTCGACTCCAAATTCGGCGGCGCGCGGTAGCAGGAGCTTACCGCCGGGTGGAAAGCGGCTGGCGGTACGAGCGGGTTCTGAATTACGTCGAGAGTGGAAGGCGGCGGGAGGTACGCGGCACGAGACGCGGGCGGTTGTAGATGATTGGCTGCCGCCACATGCGGAACCGCGATTTCAGTAACGGCGGAAGAGTGAGGAGGAGCAGGAGCAGCTAAAGGAGCGGAAGGAGCGGGAGGAGCAGGAATAGCCGCAACAGGGGTAGCACGAGCAGCAGTGGCAGTAACGGGAAGGGCACGTGCGGCGCCAGAACCAGTGCCAGCAGTAGCAGTAGCGGTAGGAGCGGTAGGAGCGGAAGGAGAGGAAGGAACGGGAGGAGCCGCAACAGGAGCAGCACGAGGAGCAGTAGCGGTAACGGTATGAAGAGCGCCAGGAAGCACGCTGGCGCGTCCGCTGGTAAGCGCGCCGGGCGCGCGAAGGCCGTTAGTGAGCGCGATGCCGTTAGGCGCGTTGCGCAGCGCATCGCGCTCCTGCGCGAGCTCTTGCACCTGATTGGTCAGCTGCACCACGTGGTTGATCAGCTCTGCGCGCGTCAGCGAGTCGCCGCGACCCGCTTCGAGCGCCTGCGAGTGTGCGCGCATGTAGGGGAGGGAGCAGTGGATAGGGGGAAATGGGGGGGGAAAGGGGGAGAAAGAAAGAGGAGGGGAAGAGCGGAGAGGTTGGGCAAGAATTAGCAACGCCCGATTCGAGAGTCGGCGGGTCTGCAGGGCAACGAGAAGGGGAGGGTGAAGTGGAGGGAAGAAATGGGGGGAATGGGAAGAGGGGGGAAGGTGGAGTGCAAGGGCGAGCGGCAACCGTATGAAGGGCAAGCGTTGCCCTTTATAAGCACCATCGCTTGCTCCGCTTGCCCCTCGGCGGCTTGTACTCGTTACAAGCCCCTCACAGGTTAGCGTTCAGGAAGCTAAGTAACCTACTTGTAGTCGATAAATGCCACCTCGACAGCCGCCTGTACGTCATCATATGTGACTGCGCCCTACGTGTACCAGAAATATTACAAGTCTTTGTCCCTCTCTACCGCAGCGCCCCTTCTAGCTCACTTGATTAATCTCGATATAAGAAAACCCTGACCTGCGTGTACGCGAATATCTGCCGTCGCATGTCCGCCGTCTCCCTTTCCCGCTCTCGAAGCATCGCTTCTAGACCCGCCACTCGCCCCGTCATCTCGCAGTTCTCCATCTCAACGGCTGCCAGCTTCCGCTCTAGCGCCTCGTCCTCCAAAGACGATCTCCGCCGTCCGTTTACGCTCCCATCTTCACCGTCCATTTCTCCCCCTTCTTCCGCTGCTTCTGGCTCGCACGGGAACGGGTAACCCTCTGTTCCATGCCCGGATATTGCGCCGTCAGGTGCGGCGGGTGGAACGGAGAAATGTGCATCGACCCATTGGCCTACTTTCGACGCGGCGCGCGCGCGGTCCTCCGCAAGCGCGCGCTCTTCCGCAATTTGTTCCCCCAATTGACCCACGTGAGGTTCGAAATACGCGCGAGAGGGGTGAAAATGCTGCGCATGGGTGGCTGTAACGGGCGTGATTGCAGCGGGAGGAGGGATCCATGCGCGATATGCGTGTGGCGGGTGCGCGGCTACGCCTGCAGTGGGCGGCATGACTCCAGATTTGACGGTTTGACTACTACGGATATCAGAATATGCTTCGGATGTGTTTGGCGGGTGAGCAACGTAGGCGAGGAATCAGGGTGCGCAGTCCTCCTAACTAAGAAGAGCGTTCAGATGCAAGGCCGCACGGATTCCTTGCTGCAATCATTGATGGACCGACCCACTGCGCCTCAAGTTCTCACGGTGAGCGACCAATGGGTGTCAATTGTTTTACACTCACCACAGTTGATCAGTCATGAAATATCCCGCCTGCAATGGTATGCTGCCTGTGCCCTCAAAACCCATCCCCGGTCCAGATTTCGGCCTGATGAGCACCAAGTCATGCGAAGGGGGAAGCCAAGCAAGCACAAACCAGAACCACCCCTGAAAGAAATGCCAAGACCCGAATCGCCGATTCGCCTCATGTTCGTCTGTTCGTGGGATGATTGCGCCAAGCCGCCTTTTCTGAGGTGATGGACTACTGCAGCTGGGTTGACACATGGAACTTTCCCCGTGTTCAGAGGTGCGATATGCGGCTGAGATTGCACACGTTGCGGCAGAAGCCTCACGTTCTTTCAATAAGGCATGGTTTGGAGTCGCACGAAAACCTCTGTCACCCAAATGGAACGTGTTTCGTTATTGACTGGTTTTCCAGTCAAGTAATTTTCCTACACTCGAAAAACCGGTTTCTAAATTGGAACGGATTACAAAATTATAGAAAAGCACTGAGCCCTGATACCGTACAAGAATTCTTTGTGCCAAGGAATCAGTGTAGGGATTATTTTGCAAACCAAATTAACAACGTTTATCTTAACAAAACAAGCATGTTGTGCAGCACACAGCACACCTAAGCGCGAGCAACACTCAAGGTGGAAAAAAGGCACATGTTGGCTGCAGCAGCTCCCCGGTCACACTGCCCATGGCGTCTGTGTCAAGCACTACGGAGGAGAAATGGCGCCTGTGCAGCAACTGAGAACTGAGCTGGTCAAAAGCTGGGATTTACTGAGCAACTGGCATCTCCAAATGTAGAATCAGCTCCTTGGGCATGTTTCGTGCCGGCAGGTTCTCCCTGTAACCTGCTTGAACCACCGCAGGCGTTCTGTAACTTTGTGTCGCCGTGTTGATCGGGTTACCATGCAGGTCTAACGCATGAGGGTTTCCGCCTGTCCACACCTTGACGCTCATCTTCCTTTCCGTTTCAAACAGCGACGCGAGCATTTTCTTCATGGAGCGAACCGCGCCAACTTTCCGCGTACCTCCTCCGCTGTTGCCGCTTCCGCTGCTGCTGCTCCGCGAGCTGATTCCCTGACTGCTCCTGCTGCTGCTAGCGACGCTCGTGATGTTCCCTTGGCATAAAGCCGCGACCTCTGCCTCCTTGCAATCCACAGCACCAACACCAACTGCAAGTCCGCCAGCTCGAGATTGGTTACCCTGTCGCGGGACCCTGTTTGTCGGTGTCTGTGCGCGAAACTCCTGCGAAAACGACCTGGCTTTCGCCAAGCTAGCTGGAAGTGGCGAAGTAGCCCCCGTGGCGAACGCCATCGCCTGCATATCTGCGACTGAATGAACGCGCGACGGCACGCGACTGCTGTAATTGCTGTCGCCGCCGTCGCACGCGCTTAGAGCTGCTGACGGCATTCGTCGCAGGGTCGACGGATCCCTGTCGTCGCCGCAATCTGCGGCGAAATAGCCGGTGCTGTCGTTACTCTGGAGAGAGATGTTGGACGCTTGAGATATTAACCGGCGGTTGCTTGAAATGGGCTGGATGAGTTGGCCGACAGATGGGAGGTGTTCGTGTATCGCGAGGTGATTGAGAGCGGGGACGGATACGGAGTGCTTCATACAGGCGGTTCGATGATTGCCATCGTTGACTGTAGCGGGGATGGAGTGTAGCGACTGGTTTGGCACGTAGTACACCTGATTCGGGATAAGATCGCTGCTTGATCCATTTGAAGCGAGACTGTCGAGTGCAGGTACCGAAGCGGAGTGCTTCATCCCTCCATGAAACCGCGACGTCCTTATAACGGGTACACCGACAATCGAAGTTAGTGAGGATGTGCGGCTGAATTTCGAGGCCACCGGGGAGAAAAGTCCAGGGGAATCATCGCGGCGCGGAGTTGAGGCGTTGGAGGAGGCGCAAGCAGTAGGCGCATCGTGAAACTGCTCGGATGTTTCGTCCACCTCCGGGATGGAGGCCACGGAGATTAAGGCGGACGGTAGGCCGTGAGTGAGGCAAATCTCTTCGATCGCGACTCCCGCCTGATCGAGAAGCTCGCACGAAGCTTCCAGCTCTGAAGATTGAGGAGAAGCAGGGATGAGAAGTGCAGCGGATTAGAAGCTCGTACGAGTCGGGATCGAAAGGACAGCAATAAGAACGCGACAAATGACTGTACATCAAGAGCTCTGAAGCTTAGAAGATGAATGTATAATCACAATGGGGCATTTCGAATGGTCAACGGTCAGCTTACCTGTCCATTGGTTCTCGTGCGCGTGAGCGAGCGACTCCACGTACGCCGCGACGTTGTCTTCGTACGAGTAACACATTTCGCCTTCGTCGTCGTCTTCAAAGATTATGGGATCGAATCCCCCCGTCGTCGGACATTGCTCTTTGGCGGGGTCCGCGCTTTTGGGTGCAGGGCACCAGCTGGTGTAGCGGGTCGAGTGAAACTGGTTTTCTGCCATTGATTCTACTCGATTGACGGAGGTTGACGGTGGATGACAGCGTTTGAAGGGTGCTGGCGTGGGATACTCTCTGAAGTGGATAGTTCTTCGGCTGGAATTTGATCGGCGAGTTGTTATTCTCGAGGCGAAAGCAATCACGCGGATTCGATAGAAGATACGCACTGAACCTGGGGAGGAAAAGCTGAAGCGTGGTCGAGACGAATGACAGGGTTGATGCGTCTTCCTGATTCGGTTATACTCGAGTTCGAGTCGAATAGCTCCGACAATGCACGGACTCGACCACAGCTTAGCCCAACGTCACGTTACTCCAACCTCAGAAAATTATCCTGGATAGGGCGGTAAGCACGTTAGTAAACAAGCCTCTGCTCTTAATTTATAAACGTCCATTGGCAAATGCTCTGATGCTGCTCTGCTTAGATGGTCCCTAGAGTCTAAGACTCTTGACTCGAACTTAGGCCAGGGAGGGCAAGGCAGGACAGATTCCATTTACACCTCACCCAAAGTTGACCTCTCGCTGATCCGAGCTGGACGGACAGATGGCGGTAGGCCGACAGGTGGCTGCGGTTGAATCGGGGACAGGGCTGGGCGAGATGTACGGCAAGGGAGGAAGTCATGACGGGGGATACTGTAAGCGCAGGACAGTGGTATAGTTCACCGAGGCGCGGTGCATTGCATTTCGCTTGGAGTTATTTCTGACCACGCAGTGGAAGCAAAGGGGCGGAGGATAGAAGATGGGTGAAGGGGCTGTTCTAATGAAGGATCGTCAATAAAATTGGAAGGCAAAATATCGCATTGATGGAGGAAGAGATATTAGTGACGAAATTTATGTGGTCCCATTTCATTTGCTCTTGTGCGCTACGAACTGTACACAATGGGATGACGTGGAGGGCAGAGGGAACGGGAGGACATTTTCCTTCATGGGTTAACCCATAATCGCGGCAAACTAAACCGTTACCAAACAAACGTGACAACGAAACTGCAATGTTCGGATGAGCAACGGAGGAATGCAATAATTCTGGATGGCTTTGTCCTTCATTGGGACGGGGAGGAGAAATGCTTGCATTTACACTGAATAAACATTTCAGACATTGCCATGTCATCCTTTCTTCGGCCTTCAGCTAGCATTACAGGCAAGGGGAGGAAGAAGCAGCACAGCAAAGCAAGCAAGCAGCGACAGAAGTGGATTTGTTGAGGGAGTCGTCTGACGTGTCGCCTGTAACCTTGTTCGGAACTGTACAGTTCATCCACTGTCGTACACTTGTTACGACTGACGCAAGTGCCAGAACGAATTTGGACTGTGTCCAAGGGCGAGAGGGGAAAATGCTCGGGACTCGATAAAAGACAGCCAGTTCACTTGAGAGACCAGACAGCTGTCTACTTCACGAACGACAATCTCGCGGTCTGCGAGAAATCAACGGTGAACAGGTGACATGACAAGGGTCATCATGCCACAAGAAGATCGAGAAGGGAGCTTTTTATAAGGTTATTGCGAGCACTATACAAGTGATTCTCAAGAGCGGTATCAACGAGGCCTGGAATACTAAATAGTTGGCATCACAAAATCCTGTAGTGCAGGGCCAGTGAATGCAACATATCCAGAATAACAACTGTTGGAGTATGAAGGGAAATATACTTAGCATTCCCATAGGCGCAGCAGTATCGCACCTGTCATTATCAAAGCAGCGCTAGCAGCAGTATCGGATCAGCCCGTATCAAAGGCAGGAAGGTCAACAGTCGCAAGAGTCAACTGTCGCGACTGTTGACCATCTGGACCGAAGATTGACTTACCATCGAGGAATGGCAACAGGCGTAGCCGTGCGTACGGTTACACGCAGCGACTCGGTAACAAGAAGAAGTGCAATATTCAGAGTCACTATAGGAGTGCCTGTAAGGCAGTTAGAATAAGGGAATGTACCTCTCAGAGTACATGGTTAGTTATATCTATTTATTGTGTGTAATTTTATGTTGTAGTCAACTTTGTCATCTACATTCACTACGATCATAGTTCCTACAACAAAGACTTCCGCTACCAAACTCTTCTAAAGCATTCCTATCCTATCAAAGATCCTCACTCTAACATGATATGAGAGCTAGCTTGGATTATAGGAACTGCTAAAAGTCTCCGACAAGACAACTTCCACTAGAACTTATCCTTACATCAAGGGCAAGCAACATGCCAGGCGCAAATTGCGCAGAGGCTGGAGAAAATCCAGTACTTCCCTCCTCCAATGTCGCTTCTACAACAACAACTATGGATTCAGCGTGTGAGAATAGTAGGCGAGAATGGTGGACTAGGAAAAGGGAAGGGGTACAAGTAGAATGTCGAGAGAAATCTGTACCTGTTAGAATCATAGGCAAAAGTGGCTGTGGACTATCGAGAGAGTTGGTACAAGGAAGAAACCTAAGGGGTTGTACCCCACAGTGAGTAACCCACTAAGCCTACCCAAACTATAACATATATAAACATATGTTTGACACACCCCCATAGGCAGAGTGGGGGAGAACAGAGGGTCACAAGACCAGTCAGGAAGTGCAAAGCAAGCTCAGGGTGGATCACAACGTCACCACGCAGTCTGAGCACAAGCAAGAAGGCCACAAGGCCAGTTCACATGCAGAAATATATATTAACAACAACAGTACAGTGATATTTACCTACAAGAACAAGCATGCAGGAATACATATAAATCATGGTACAAACAAAGCCTACAGCAAGTGAGGAAGTGTGGGCACAAAGCCTAACAAAGTGCAGAAACGCTGATGATCACCAGGTGGAAGCGCCTTGGTGAATATATCAGCAGTGTTGGCCCGAGTGGCCACGTAGGTAAGACGAAGCTGGCCACGCTGCTGCAGCTCTCGAGCAAGAAAGTAACGGAGAGCGATGTGCTTTGTTCTGTGCTCCAGTCTGTGCTCCTGACACAAGGCAATGGCGGCCTTGTTGTCGACGTACAGAACTGGAGGAGAACGAGGCCGCTCTCCCAAGTCGGTCAGCAGGTAGGTGAGCCAGCGCAGCTCCTGTGCAGCCATGGCTGTGGCGTAGATCTCTGCCTCACAGCTGGAGCCGAGAACTGAAGACGAACGTGTAGAACGCCAGGAAACTGAACCAGAACCAAGGCTGAAGGTGTAACCCTGTGACGACCGCTGCGTAGCCTGGTCGTCAACCCAAGAGGCGTCAGAGTGACCTGTGAGGACAACGTCACCCCGTCCTCCAAGCACGAGCCCCGTGCCCGATGTACTGCACAAGTAGCGTACTACCCTCTTGGCAGCATCCATGTGCACCTTTCGGTGCCGACCAGGAGCCACGTAACGAGCCAGAAGGCCAAGAGGGTACGCAAGGTCAGGACGAGTGCAAGTCATCAGGTACATGAGGCAGCCCACTAACTCTGGGTAAGGACCACTCGGCTCTACGGACTCGTCCGAAGGTGGAGCTAAGAGCGAGTGACCTGTAGCCAGAGGAGTGGCCTGTGCTGAGGACCAGGTGAAACCGAAGCGCTGAAGGACCTGCTGCACCATGTATGACTGAGTCAGTGTGATGGTGCGGCGTGCTCTGTCCCGGGTGATATGCAAGCCAAGGTAGCTGCGCAGTTCACCCAGGTCTGTGCACGTGTGTCTCTTCTACAACTCCGACTTCACCAGGGCGAGAGCCTCAGTGTCAGCAGTGGCAAAGACCAAGTCCTCGACGTACACGAGAACGTAGAACGGCGGCAGCGAAGTGTCGGTGCGCAAAAACAGCGACGGGTCAGCAGTCGACGGAGCAAACCCAAGAGCCGCAAGTGTCGTCCTCAGTGTGTCGTGCCACTCACGTGGCGCCTGGCGGAGACCGTAGACCGGCCGCCGGAGGCTCCACTGGGTACCAGGAGGGAACGATCCAGTGAAGCCAGGAGGGCGGCGCAGCCAAATCTCCTCGTGCAGGCTGCCCTGTAAGAAGGCTCTGCTGAAGTCAAGAGAGTGAAGCTCGTAGTCACGCTGAGCGGCAACGTGCAGCAGCACCCGAAGAGTGGTCATCTTCGGGGTGGGGGAGGAGGTATGGAAGAAGTCAACTCCCTCTCGCTGACTGAAGCCTCGAGCCACGTAACGAGCCTTGAAGACAGGCGGAGAACCTGGCGGCCGCTTCACCCTGAAAATCCACATGCCACTGACAATGTTCGCCCCAGGAGGGGGAACCTCGTCGACGTAGGTGCCTGTGGACTTCCAGGATGCCATCCCTGCGTCCATGGCTGTCTACCACTGAGAGGAGTACTCACCCGCGATCGCCTCGGCGTAAGAGCGCGGGGTAGGGATGTCTGGTGCATCCGGGTCTCCCTCAGGGGCAAGCAGCATGGATACGAGATGAGGCGCACCGGCTGCAAGACACTCAAGGTCCTCCTGTCTGTCCCCAAGGACGTCCGTGCCAAGAGCACACTCACCCCCGACGGACGGAGGACAGACAGACGCAGACTCAGCAACAAGACTGGCGGCGTATTCTAGACGACAGTGAGCAGCAAATGCAACAAGCTCATTGACTAAGGCAGACGCAGCAGCAGACTCAAACGACGGGTCAGTGACAACAGTGGCAAGAAGACGCGTGACAGTAGAGTGGTCAGCACGAAACCGGTCAGACGCAGGGTCAGCAATGATAGGCAGAGAGGACGCAGGGGGAGGCGGCAGAGGAACACGCGGTGAAGGAGAGGAAGGACGACGAACTACAAGGGGAGGGCCGGAGACAGCCGGCTGGCTCTGACGAGGAACACGACGACCGGAACTGACAGGGGAGACAGGACGCGACGCAGGCTCACGACGCTCTGCAAGGCCACTAGGCTGCTCTGTGTACGGAGAAGGAGCAGGCAGCGGTGAGCCAAGCTGTAACGGAAGACAAGTAGACGAGGGAAGACTGAGAACCTGGCGAAGTGCAGAGTCAGGTGGTGGCTGCGACGACGGAGACGGCGGAGCAAAGAGCAGGCGCGGCTGAGCAGTGCCACCAGCACGTGCAGCACCAGCTCCTCCAGCAGCTCCAGTACCTCCAGCAGCTCCAGCACCCCCAACAGCTCCAGCACCTTCAGCAGCTCCAACACCTCCAGCAGCTCCAGCACCCCCAGCACCCCCAGCAGCTCCAGCAGCTCCAGTACACTCAGCAGCTCCAGCACCTCCAGCCGTACCACCACCAGCCCCAGCAGCTCCAGTACTCCCAGTACGAGCACCTCCGGGACCAGCGACACCAGCAGAAGAACCTCCAGCAGGAGAGCCCTGAGGTGCAGAAGTGGGACGCTGACGGCGACCGTACCAGTCGTGCAGCTGCTGAGAGGTGAGGGGCACACGCGGACGAAGACGGCTACTCCAAGGAGACCGCGTAACAGCAGTCTCAAAACCCTCAGGAAACTCACCCCCAGACTCAGCACCCCCAGGCTC
The DNA here is from genome assembly GCA_947471745.1 of Closterium sp. Naga37s-1. Lineage (NCBI taxonomy): Eukaryota > Viridiplantae > Streptophyta > Zygnematophyceae > Desmidiales > Closteriaceae > Closterium > Closterium sp. Naga37s-1. The sequence continues at coordinate 786,452 of CANJKZ010000497.1, read as the reverse complement.
CGCACACACAGGCTCAGCACCCCCAGATGCAGCACCTCCAGACGCAGCACCTCCAGACGCAGCACCTCCAGACGTAGCACCTCCAGACGCAGTACCCCGAGACGCAGCACCTCCAGGCTCCTCACGCGCAGGCTCAGCACCTCCAGGCTCCACACGCTCAGCGTCCCCAGACTCAGCACCCCCAAGCTCCGCACCCCCAGGGACAGCACCACTCGCAGTAGGACCGGAGTCACCAGTGACCTCAACAGGCGCAGGCGCAGGGGGGTCTACCTGAGAGACACCTGAAGGAGCAGGACCTGGCGTGGGGAGGGGGTCTACCTGGGGAGGACCTGGGGCGAGAAAGAGCGGCGGGGGGGGGGGGCGAGGAGCAGTGCGGTAGGGGAAGAGGCGGTAAAAGGGGACGGACTCGTCAAAGGTGACGTCCTGAGACGCAAAGACACGGCGCGAGGCGGGGTCGTAAAACTGCCAGCCAGGCGCGTCAGGGACAAAGCCAAGGAAGACGCAAGGAATGGCGCGAGGGGAGAGCTTGTCCGCGGTGGTATCGCTGACAAAGGCACGAGCACCCCAGACCCGGAAACGCGACGCGTCGCCAACCTTCCCCGTCCACAGCAGTGTGGGCGAGGTCTCCGGCAAGGAGACACGGGGCCAAAGGCTGAGCTGATGCGCTGCGTACCGGACCGCAAATGGCCACAGAAAATGGGGGGCAGCCGCATGGATCATGGAGGTACGAGCGACCTCCATGACTAGGCCAATGCGGCACTCAGCAACCCCATTCTGCTGCGGAGAGGCCGGAAGCGTGAAAGTCTGGCGGATGCCGTGCTCCGCACAGAAGGCTGCCAAGAGGTCTGAGGAGAACTCACCACCTCTGTCAGAGTGCAGACGCAGGACTAGGAAAGTCCGACTGGAACCGCTCGCGGAGCTGGAGACGAGTAGCGCGGATCCAGGGGATCAAAACATCAGGGACATCCCCCTTGCTCTGCAAGGGGAAGACCGTGGTGTAGCGCGTGTAGTCGTCGACAACCAGCAGGAAGTACCGCTCGTGGCCCTGTCCACGGACGCGGGCTGGGCCCCACACGTCCAGGTGGAGAGTCTGCAGTGGAGCCTCTGTGGGAGGGAACGAGGAGGACTGAGGAGCGGCGCGCTGCCGCTCCTCGACGCAGGGAATGCAGGGCGGCGCAGGCGAGGGAGGGAGGGGAGGCAGAGACCTGGGAAGACCAGAAACCAGGAAGCGGGAGTGCATGCTGCGTAGGCGAGGCAGGGAGGGGTGACCAAGGCGGTGGTGCCACAGGAGAGTGTCGTGCGACAGCCAGCGACACTCACACTGTGTAGCTACCTGAGAAGACGCGTGCAACTGGGGAGACAAAGGGGTGGAGCGTGACGCAGTGGTGAGGGTGTACAGACTGGACCCTGGCGCACGAGCGAACGTGGCCAGGTGGCGACCAGTCTGGGAGCACGTGCAAATCGCCACACGCTGCCGGCCAGGGGTGAAGGTGTCAACCCCCGCATCCTGGAGGACAGCGTTACTCACCAAGTTCGTAGAGAACGAGGGGAGGTGGAGACCAGACAGCTCACCAGACGGGACCGCCGGACACGGAAGCACAGTGGAAGACCGTGCAAGCACTGGGCCCCCAGAGGGGTCAGCCAGTGAGACAGGAACAGGTGCAGGGAGGGGAGTGACTGTGGTACTGTCGCGAAAGAAACAGCGTGAAGCACCAGAGTCAAGTGTAAAGGTGTGCAAAGCCTGTGCAGGCGCAGTACCAAGGGGAGCAGACTCACAAGCACCTAGTGCTGCAGGGGCTATACCAGGATCCGGCGGCACACACAAGTAGCAGTCACCCTCAGCACTAACAGACAAGGCATACATAGCAGCAAGAATTGCCTCATAGTCAAGATCAAAGATAGGTACATCACGTCTAAGCAAGTCTGCCCAGTTGGGGAACTCAGGAGCATCAGGAAACTTGGCGCGCCAGGCGTCGCTAAGCCTAGCGAAGCAGCGCTGCTCAGTGTGAAAACCTGTGCACTGGCGACCAGCGCGGGGACCTGTGCGGATGACATAGGGGCAGCGAACAGGACCCCCAGAAGCCCCACGCCCGGCATACCAGTCAAGAAGCTGCTGGGAAGTGGGGGTCTGGCGCTGACGCTGATGCTGCTGATGCTGCTGCTGCTGCTGCTGCTGCTGCTGCTGCTGCTGCTGCTGCTGCTGCTGCTGCGGCTACTGCTGGCCCTGACCACCACTGCCACCACCGCTCCCTCCTCCCCCACCGCCGCTGCTGCCCCCTCCACTGCTCCCAGTGCCTCCGCCGCCCCCACCACCACCTCCCACCGCCTCCACCCCCACGACCACCCCCACCACCTCCACCTCCCCCGCCGCCTGCACCACTGCCACCTCCACCGCCACCCCCACCGCCCCTGCCACCCCTGCCGCCCCTGCCGCTGCGACGCTTCCCACTAGGAGCGGAAGCAGCTCCGACCCCCTCAGCACCAAGGTAGTCGTGAGCAGCAGCTACGGAGGCGTAGGAGGGGGTGAGAGGGGAGGGGGAGCACCCCTCAAAGAGGGGAGAGCGAGGAGTGCCACGAGCAGCACCTACAGCGAGGATGTTTTTCTCTGCTGCGAGGAGGTGCTTCTCGAAGTCGTCGACAGTGAAAGTGGTGGGGTCTAGCGCTAGGAAGTGGTCCCTGACTGAGCTAAGAGTGTCAGGGAGGCGGGTGACGAGGAAATAGAGAGTGAAGTACATCGGGGGGGGGGGGGTTTGCGGCGCAGAACTTGGCTGAAAGGGCGGCACGAAAGCGAGAGTCAGTAGCGCGCAGGTGAGAAACTAGGTCCTCAGCAGTGGTGAACGAGGAAAGATCGGGGAACAGGTACGGTAGCATGAGTCGACCTATGGCTGCAGTGGCCGGGGAGGAGTAGCGCGCAACTACAGCGTCGTACAGTGTCTTAGCAGTTCTGTGCCGGCTGAAATGCGCTCGCTCAGTAATCGGCAGGTGGTTCCTAATAGCTAGGCGTGCAGCAGCATCACGAGTCTGCCACTGGGAGCGTTCTAGAGCAGGAGCATCAGCAGCAGGAGTAACGGCAGTGCCAGAGACGTAATCAAACAGGGAAACGCCCTCTTTGGCATCAATCAGAAGGAACAGCTGGAGATCGTCTAACCACACAGCGAACTCGATGGGACGACCGTCAGGCTCGAACGCTAGAACGTTAGGCGTCGCCATATTGGCTTAAGGCAGGAGGCAGCAGGCAGCAGGCAGAGGCAGCAGGCAGCAGACAAGAGGCAGCAGGCACCAGGTAGGAGGTAGGAGGCAGGAGGCAGAGGCAGGAGGCAGGGGCAGCAAGCAGCAGGCAGGCGGCAGCAGGCACGCAGCAGGCAGGTGGCAGGCAGGCAGCAGCAGGCAGCAAGCAGGCAGGCGGCAACAGGCAGGCAGCAGGCAGCAAGCAGGCAGGCAAGCAGCAGGCAGGCAAGCAGCAGGCAGGCTGCAGGCAGGCAGCAGGCAGGCTACAGGCAGGCGGCAGTAGGCAGGCAGGCAAGTAGGCAGGCAGGCAAGCAGCAGGCAGGCAGCAGGCAGGCAGCAGGCAGGCTGCAGGCAGACAGCAGGCAGGCTGCAGGCAGGCGGCAGTAGGCAGCAAGCAGGCAGGTAGGCAGGCGGCAGGCAGGCGGCAGTAGGCAGCAAGCAGGTAGGCGGCAGCAGGCAGGCAGCAGGCAGGCAGCAGGCAGGCTGCAGGCAGGCGACAGCAGGCAGCAAGCAGGCAGGTAGGCAGGCGGCAGGCAGGCAGCAAGCAGGCAGGCGGCAGCAGGCAGCAAGCAGCAGGCAGGCAGCAGGCAGGCAGCAGGCAGGCTGCAGGTAGGCGGCAGCAGGCAGCAATCAGGCAAGGAGGCAGGCGGCAGGCAGGCAGCAAGCAGGCAGCAGGCAGGCTGCAGGCAGGCGGCAGCAGGCAGCAAGCAGGCAGGGAGGCAGGCGGCAGGCAGGCAGCAAGCAGGCAGGCAGGCAGCAGGCAGGCAGCAGGCAGCGCGTGGCTACGGGCAGCGCGCGCGGCCGCAGGCTGCGTGCGGCGACGGAATGCGCGGGCTGCGGGCTGCTTGCAGCTGCGGGCTGCACGTGGCGACAGGCAGCGTGCGCGGCTGCAAGCTGCGTGCGGCTGCGGGCTGCGCTGGGCTACGGGCCGCACGTGCGCGGCTGCGGGCTGGTCGCTAAGCTACGGGCTACGCTGGGCGACGGGCCGCGCTGGCGTGGCCTAACTCGGTTGCGCGCGGGCTGCTTAAGGGGCGCATAGGTGGGGCCGAAACGGGCTGCGCGGGCTGCTGAAGCGGCGCACTTGGGAAAAAAAAAAAGGACCGAAACGGGCGCGCGGGCAGCCGAGGCGCGCGTAGGCACTAGACTAGGCAGGCAAGCGTGGTGGGCCCTAATCGTAGGTCCTAAGAACCTATGCTCTATACCATGTTAGAATCATAGGCAAAAGTGGCTGTGGACTATCGAGAGAGTTGGTACAAGGAAGAAACCTAAGGGGTTGTACCCCACAGTGAGTAACCCACTAAGCCTACCCAAACTATAACATATATAAACATATGTTTGACAGTACCCCCTAAGGCTAAACCCACTATAGCCTAGACAGCTGTAAACACATGAACTAAGCCTAGATATAACTAAGCATATCTGTTTGACACACCCCCATGGGCGAAGTGGGGGATAGCCAGAACAAGCAATGGTCACAAGACCAGTCAAGAGAAGAAGCAAAGCAAAGCAAGCTCAGGGTGGATCACAAAGTCACCACACAGTCCGAGCACAAGCAAAGGGCCACAAGGCCAGTTCACATGCAGAGTTATGTAAAGAGAACAAACAATACAGTGATCATACCCTAATAAGTGCAAGCATGCAGGTATATAGATAGATCAAAGTACAGGCAGAGTCAGGCAGTAAGTAAGTGAGGTAAAGTAGGCACAAGGCCTAACACAGTAACAAAGCGCTGATGGTCACCAGGTGGAAGTGCCTTGGTGAATACATCAGCAGTGTTGGCCTGAGTGGCCACGTACGCTAGACGAAGCTGACCACGCTGCTGCAAATCTCAAGCAAGGAAGTATCGCAGAGCGATGTGCTTCGTTCTGTGCTCTAGTCTGTGCTCCTGACACAAGGCTATCATGGCCTTGTTGTCTGCGTACAGGACTGGAGGCGAACGAGGCTGCTCTCCCAAGTCGGTCAGCAAGTAGGTGAGCCAGCGTAGCTCCTGAGCAGCCATGGCTCCGGCGTAGATCTCAGCCTCACAGCTGGAGCTCAGAACTGAAGACGAGCGGGTAGACCGCCAAGAAACCGAGCCGGACCCAAGGCTGAAGGTGTAACCCTGCGAGGACCGCTGCGTAGCTGAGTCGTCAACCCAGTAGGCGTCTGCGTGACCAGTGAGGACAACAGGACCCCGTCCTCCAAGCACAAGCCCCATGCCCGACGTACTACACAGGTAACGCAGTACCCTCTTCGCAGCATCCCAGTGCACCTTTCGGTGCCTACCGGGAGCCACGTAGCGAGCCAAAAGGCTGAGAGGGTACGCGAGGTCAGGTCGTGTGCAAGTCATCAGGTACATGAGGCAACCCACAAGCTCTGGGTACGGACCACTCGGCTCTACGGACTCGTCCGAAGGTGGAGCTGAGAGCGAGTGGCCGGTAGACAGAGGAGTGAGCTGTGGCGAGGAGTGTTGGAAGCCGAAGCGCTGAAGGACCTGGTGCACCATGTGTGACTGAGTCAGTGTGATGGTGCGCCGTGCTCTGTCCCGGGTGATCTGCAGGCCAAGATAGCTGCGCAGTTCACCCAGGTCAGTGCAGGTATGTCTCTTCTGCAGCTCGGACTTCACTAGGGTCAGTCCCTCAGTGTCAGCCGTGGCAAAGACGAGGTCGTCGACGTTCACTAGGACGTAGAAGGGTGGCAGCGAGGTGTCGATGCGTAGAAACAGCGACGGGTCTGCTGTAGAAGGAACAAACCCAAGAGCCGCAAGTGTAGTCCTGAGTGTGTCGTGCCACTCGCGAGGCGCCTGGCGGAGACCGTAGACTGGCCGGCGGAGGCTCCACTGGGTACCTGTAGGAAGCGACCCAGTGAAACCAGGTGGTCGGCGCAGCCAGATCTCCTCATGCAGGCTGCCCTGCAGGAAGGCTGTACTGAAGTCCAGGGAGTGTAACTCGTAGTCACGCTGAGCAGCTACGTGCAGCAACACCCAAAGAGTAGTCATCTTCGGGGTGGGGGAGAAGGTATGGAAGTAGTCAACTCCCTGTCGCTGACTGAAACCTCGAGCAACGTAACGCGCCTTGAAGGCAGGCGGAGAACCCGACGGCCGCTTCACCCTGAAGATCCACATGCCATCGACTATGTTCACCCCAGGTGGGGGAACCTCGTCGACGTAAGTGCCAGTGGACTTCCAGGATGCCATCTCGGCATCCATAGCTGCCTGCCACTGAGAGGAGTAAGGACCCGTAATCGCCTCTGCGTAAGAGCGCGGGGTCGGGATGTCTGGAGCATCCGGGTCTCCCTCAGGGGCAAGCAGCAAGGAAGCGAAACGAGGTACAGCAGCTGCAAGACACTCAAAGTCCTCCTGCCTGTCCTCAAGGACGTCCGTGCCAAGAGCACACTCACCCCCGACGGACGGAGGACTGGCAGGCACAGACTCAGCAACTAGAGCAGAGGCGTAGTCGAGACGGTAGGCAGCAGCAAAGTCAAGTAGCTCAGCAACGAGAGCAGAAGCAGCAGCAGACTCAAAGGACGGGTCAGTGACAGCAGTGCCAAGAAGACGAGCGACAGTGGGACTGGCAGCACGCGCTCGGTCAGACTCAGGGTCAGGGACCTCAGGAAGAGAGGACTCAGGAGTAGCAGGCAGAGGAACACGCAGTGGAACAGAGGAAAGACGGAGTGCCATGGTGTGTGTGCCTGGGACAGGAGGAGGACGCAAATGAGGAGCGCGACGTGCAGTGCGAACAGGCGAGACAGGACAAGACGCAGGCTCACGACGCTCTGTAAGACCTCCGGACTGCTCAGAGTAAGGAGAGGGAACAGGCAGTGGGGAGGCTGGCTGTAACGGCGGCTGCGACTGGTCAGGCGGTGGACACATGAAGGGAGGAGGAAGACCAGTAGAAGACGGGACACCAAGAACCTGCTGAAGCAGGGGAACGAAGTACGGGCGCGGCCGCACAGTGCCTCCAGCACCTCCAACTCCAGGGTCAACAGCTCCAGCTCCTGCAGCTCCAGCACCTCCTGCGCCAGGACCCCCAACTCCAGCTACACCAGCTCCAGCGCCTCCGGCGCCAGCTGCTTCAGGCTCCGTAGGGTCTCCATCTCCAGTAGTAACAGCAGCACCTCCAGCTCCAGCGTCTCCAGGCTCGCCAGCCCCAGGAGCTCCACTCCAACGGTGTGGGCGCTGAACAAGCCACTCACGCAGCTGCTGCGAGGACAGTCGCGGTGAAGCACCAGCAGGACCTCCAGACGAAGCAGCACCCCGAGGCTCAGCACCCCCAGACTCCGCACCCTCCGACTCAGCACCCCCAGGCTCCGCACCCTCCGACTCAGCACCCCCAGGCTCAACACCCTCAGGCTCAGCACCCCCAGACCCAGCACCCTCAGACCCCGCACCCCCCGGCTCCGTACCCCCAGACGCAGCACCCCCAGACGCAGCACCCCCAGACGCAGCACCCCCAGACGCAGCACCTGGAGCAGCACCTGAGACGACAGCTACCTGAACAGGCGCAGTACCAGGGAGAGGGTCTACCTGAGACACTCCCGAGGGAGCAGGACCCCGTGGCGGAAGGGGGTCTATCGGAGGTGGACTGGGAGCAAGGAAGAGCGGTGGGGGCGGGGAAGGGGCAGAGCGGTAGGGGAAGAGCCGGTAGAAGGGAACCGACTCGTCGAACGTGACGTCCTGAGAAGGGAGGACACGGCGCGAGGTGGGGTGGTAAAACTGCCAGCCAGGCGCGTCAGAGACAAAGCCAAGGAAGACGTAGGGAATGGCGCAGGCGGAGAGCTTGTCCGCGGACGTATCGCGAACAAAGGCACGAGAACCCCGGACCAGGAACACCGACGCATTGCCAACCTTCCCCGTCCAACGCAGTGTAGGCGAGGTCTCCGGCAAGGAGACACGGAACCAAAGGTTGAGCTGATGCGCAGCGTACCGGACCGCAAACGGCCACAGAAAATGGGGAGCGGCCGCATGAATCATGGAGGTACGAGCGACCTCCATGACTAAGCCAATGCGGCGCTCAGCAATCCCATTCTACTGAGGGGAGTCCGGAAGCGTGAACGACTGGAGAATGCCCTCCCCACGACAAAAGTCCCGCAAGAGGTCGGAGGAGAACTCACCACCTCTGTCAGAGTGCAGACGCAGGACAGGAAGGTCCTGGCCGAACCGCTCGCGCAGCTGGAGATGGACTGTGCGAATCCAAGGGATCAAGACAGCAGAGACTTCACCCTTGCTGCGCAAGGGGAAGACTGTGGTGTACCGTGTGTAGTCGTCAACTACTAGCAGAAAGTAGCGCTCGCGGCCCTGTCCACTGACGCGGGCTGGGCCCCACACGTCCATGTGGAGGGTCTGCAGGGGAGTAGTCGTCGGGGGAAACGAGGAGGAGTGAGGAGCGGCGCGCTGCCGCCTATTCGACGCAAGGAAGACAGGGCGGGGCAGGTGAGGGCGGCAGGGGAGGCAGAGACCTGGGGAGACCAGAGACAAGGAGACGGGAGTGCATGCCACGAAGGTGTGGCAGGGAGGGGTGACCAAGTCGGTGGTGCCAAAGAAGAGTCTGGTGCGACAGGAGGCGACACGAGCAAGAGGCGGCTACCTGACCTGACGCGGACACCTGAGCAGACGCAGCGACCTGAGGAGGCTCGGTAGCCAGTGTGTACAGACTCGACCCTGGCCGACGAGTGAACGTAGCCAGGTGACGCCCCGTGCGTGTGCACGTGCAGATCGACACACGCTGACCCCCAGGAGTGGTGGTAGTGACCATCGCATCCTGAAGGGCAGCGGTACTCACCAAGTTCGTAGAGAACGAGGGGAGGTGAAGACCTGACAGTGAGCCGGACGGAACCGCCGGACACGGGAGGACAGTGGAGGAACTGGCAACGACCGGGCCCCGAGAGGGGTCAGCCAGTCTGACCGGAACAGGTGCAGGAAGAGGAGTGAGTGTGGTGCTGTCACGAAAGAAACAGCGCGAGGCGCCGGAGTCCAACGTGAAGGTGTGCAGGGCCTCAGCAGGCGCAGTACCAGGGGGAGTACCAGACGCACTAGCACCTAGAGAAGCAGCGGCTATATCTGGGTCAGGCGGCACACACCAGTAACAGTCACCCTCAGCACTAAAAGACAAAGCATACATGGCAGAGATAATAACATCAAAGTCTAGGTCAAAGATAGCAACTCCCGACCTAAGCAACTCCGCCCAGCGAGGGCGCTCGACGTCATCACCAAACTCAGTACGCCAGGCGTCGTCAAGGCGGGCAAAGCAGCGGTGCTCAGTGTGAAACCTCCCGCATGTCCGGCCCGCACGGGCACCCGTGCGAATGACATACGGGCAGGTCTCACTACCCTCACCCGCCCCACACTGAACCAACCACTCACGGAGCTGCTAGGGCGTCTGAGTCTCGCTCCGACGCTGCTGCTGCTGGCCCCGACCACCACCAGGGCCTCCACGCTGAGGTTCAGACCGACCACCACTGGTCCCACCGCCTCTACTGCCGCCACTCCCTACGCTGCCTCCACCGCCGCCACCAGAGCCTCCACCGCCGCCACCGGTCCCACCGCCGCCACCACCTCCACCGCCTCCGCCTCCTCTACCGCTGCCCCCACTACCACTCCGACTGCCACCTCCACCACCACCGCTGCCTCCTCCACTACCCCGGCCACCCTTGCCCTTGCTGTTGCGGCGCTTCGTACTAGTCGAAGCAGCACCGACGTCCTCAGGAGCAGAGACGTCTGCAGCAGCAACATAGGTGAAGGAGGAGGAAAGGGGGGAGGGGGAGCACCCCTCAAAGAAGGGTGAGCGCGGAGTGCCACGAGCAGCACCTACAGCAACTGCACTAGTCTCAGCTGCGAGGAGATGCTGCTCGAGGAGGTCAACAGTGAGGGGAGTGGGGTCGAGGGTGAGGAAGTGGTCCCTGACAGAGCGAAGGGAGTCAGGGAGGCGAGTGACTATGAAGTAGAGGGTGATGAACATGGGGGGCTGGTTTGTGGGAAGGAACTCAGCAGGGACGGTAGCGCGGTAGCGAGCGTCGCTAGTGCGCAGGTGGGTAACCAGGTCGGCTACTGTGGCAAAAGCCGACAGCTCAGGGAACAGGTAGGAGTAGCAGCCTGCCAATAGCAGCAGTGGCAGGGGAGGAGTAGCGAGCAACGACAGCGTCGTAAAAGGCCTGTGCTGTCCTGTGCTCGCCAAAGTGAGCACATTCGGTTGCGGGCAGGTGGTTGCGAATGGCCAAGCGAGCAGTAGCGTCACGAGACAGCCACTGGGAACGAGTCGAAACGTCAGCTGTGGCGGGAGGGGCTGGAGCGGCACCGGACACGTGGTCAAACAGTGAGACACTGTCCCGACTATCGCTCAGTAGGTACAGTTGTAGATCGTCGTGCCACGTGTCAAATACTACAGGTCTGCCTTCCGGGTCGAACGGGAGAACTCGAAGCGACGCCATAGGGGCCTAGGGGCCTAGGGGCCGCGGGGCCAAACAAGGGGCCGGGGGGGGGGCCGAGGGGGGGCCGAGGGGCCTAGGGGGCCGAGGGGCCAAACAAGGGGCCGGGGGGCCGGGGGCCGGGCTATGAGGTGGGGCCGAGGGGCCTAGGGGCCGCGGGGCCAAACAAGGGGCCGGGGGGCCTAGGGGGGGCCGAGGGGCCTAGGGGGCCGAGGGGCCAAACAAGGGGCCGGGGGGCCGAGCGCCGGGCTATGAGGTGGGGCCGAGGGGCCTAGGGGCCGCGGGGCCAAACAAGGGGCCGGGGGGGCCTAGGGGGGCCGAGGGGCCTAGGGGGCCCAAGGGCCAAACAAGGGGCCGGGGGGCCGGGCGCCGGTCTCTGAGGTGGGGCCGAGGGGCCTAGGGGCCGCGGGGCCAAACAAGGGGCCCGGGGGCCTAGGGCGGCCGAGGGGCCTAGGGGGCCGAGGGGCCAAACAAGGGGCCGGGGGGCCGGGCGCCGGGCTATGAGGTGGGGCCGAGGGGCCTAGGGGCCGCGGGGCCAAACAAGGGGCCGGGGGGCCGGGGGGGGGGCCGAGGGGCCTAGGGGGCCGAGGGGCCAAACAAGGGGCCGGGGGGCCGGGCGCCGGGCTATGAGGTGGGGCCGAGGGGCCTAGGGGCCGCGGGGCCAAACAAGGGGCCGGGGGGCCGGACGCTGGGCTATGAGGTGGGGCCGAGGGGCCTAGGGACCGCGGGGCCAAACAAGGGGCCGGGGGGCCGGGCGCCGGGCTATGAGGTGGGGCCGAGGGGCCTAGGGGCCGCGGGGCCAAACAAGGGGCCAGGGGGGCCTAAGGGGGCCGAGGGGCCTAGGGGGCCGAGGGGCCAAACAAGGGGCCGGGGGGGGGCGGGCGCCGGGCTATGAGGTGGGGCCGAGGGGCCTAGGGGCCGCGGGGCCAAACAAGGGGCCGGGGGGCCTAGGGGGGGCCAAGGGGCCTAGGGGGCCGAGGGGCCAAACAAGGGGCCGGGGGGCCGGGGGGCCGGGCGCCGGTCTCTGAGGTGGGGCCGAGGGGCCTAGGAGCCGCGGGGCCAAACAAGGGGCCGGGGTGCCTAGGGGGGCCGAGGGGCCTAGGGGGGGCCGAGGGGCCAAACACGGGGCCGGGGGGGCCGGGCGTCGGGCTATGAGGTGGGGCCGAGGGGCCTAGGGGCCGCGGGGCCAAACAAGGGGCTGGGGGGGCCTAGGGGGGCCGAGGGGCCTAGGGGGCCGAGGGGCCAAACAAGGGGCCGGGGGGCCGGGCTCCGGGCTCTGAGGTGGGGCCGAGGGGCCTAGGGGGCCGAGGGGCCAAACAAGGGGCCGGGGGGGGCCGGGCGCCGGGCTATGAGGTGGGGCCGAGGGGCCTAGGGGCCGCGGGGCCAAACAAGGGGCCGGGGGGCCGGACGCTGGGCTATGAGGTGGGGCCGAGGGGCCTAGGGACCGCGGGGCCAAACAAGGGGCCGGGGGGCCGGGCGCCGGGCTATGAGGTGGGGCCGAGGGGCCTAGGGGCCGCGGGGCCAAACAAGGGGCCAGGGGGGCCTAAGGGGGCCGAGGGGCCTAGGGGGCCGAGGGGCCAAACAAGGGGCCGGGGGGGGGGCGGGCGCCGGGCTATGAGGTGGGGCCGAGGGGCCTAGGGGCCGCGGGGCCAAACAAGGGGCCGGGGGGCCTAGGGGGGGCCAAGGGGCCTAGGGGGCCGAGGGGCCAAACAAGGGGCCGGGGGGCCGGGCGCCGGTCTCTGAGGTGGGGCCGAGGGGCCTAGGGGCCGCGGGGCCAAACAAGGGGCCGGGGGGCCTAGGGGGGCCGAGGGGCCTAGGGGGGGCCGAGGGGCCAAACACGGGGCCGGGGGGGCCGGGCGTCGGGCTATGAGGTGGGGCCGAGGGGCCTAGGGGCCGCGGGGCCAAACAAGGGGCTGGGGGGGCCTAGGGGGGCCGAGGGGCCTAGGGGGCCGAGGGGCCAAACAAGGGGCCGGGGGGCCGGGCTCCGGGCTCTGAGGTGGGGCCGAGGGGCCTAGGGGGCCGAGGGGCCAAACAAGGGGCCGGGGGGGGCCGGGCGCCGGGCTATGAGGTGGGGCCGAGGGGCCTAGGGGCCGCGGGGCCAAACAAGGGGCCGGGGGGCCTAGGGGGGGCCAAGGGGCCTATTGGGCCGAGGGGCCAAACAAGGGGCCGGGGGGGGCCGGGCGCCGTGCTTTGAGGTGGGGCCGAGGGGCCTAGGGGCCGCGGGGCCAAACAAGGGGCCGGGGGGCCTAGGGGGGCCGAGGGGCCTAGGGGGGGCCGAGGGGCCAAACAAGGGGCCGGGCGCAGGTCAGGTACGGGGCCGGGCGCTGGGCAGGTACGGGGCCGGGCGCTGGGCAGGTACAGGGCCGGGCGCTGGGCAGGTACAGGGCCGGGCGCTGGGTAGGTACGGGGCCGGGCGCTGGGCAGGTACGGGGCCGGGCGCTGGGCAGGTACGGGGCCGGGCGCTGGGCAGGTACGGGGCCGGGCGCTGGGCGCGGAATGGGGCCGGGCGCGGGGCTAGGTACGGGGCCGAGCGCGGGCAAGAGACCGGGTCGGGCGTTGGGCGAAGGACGGGGGGGGTGGGCGGGCGCGAGGTTAGGTACGGAGCCAGGCAGTGGCGACAGACGGGGCCGGGCGCGGGCTAGGTACGGGGCCGGGCGCTGGTTAGGGTCGGGGCCGTGCGCTGGGCTAGGTACGGGCCGGGCGCGGGGCTAGGTACGAGCCGAGCACGGACGAGAGACGGGGCCGTGCGCGGGCAGGGTACGGGCCGGTCGCGAGGCTAGGTACGGGCTGGGCGCGGGGCTAGGAACAGGGCCGAGCGCGGGAAGGGTACGGGCCGATCGCGGGGCGGGTACGGGCCGATCGCGGGGCTAGGAACGGGGCCGTGCACGAGGCTAGGTACGGGCCGATCGCGGGGCTAGGAACGGGCCGGGCGCGGGCGACGGAATCGACGGGGCGACGGGGCCGAGGGGCCGAGCTAGGGGCGATGGGCCAAGGGGCCGAGTCTAGGGGCGACGGGCCAAGGGGCCGAGCCTAGGGGCTATGGGCGACGCCACAGGGCCTAGGCTAGCAGTTACGTAGGTGGTGGGCCCATTAAAGTTAGGATCCTAGGAAGGTAATGCTCTTAATACCATGTGAGAATAGTAGGCGAGAATGGTGGACTAGGAAAAGGGAAGGGGTACAAGTAGAATGTCGAGAGAAATCTGTACCCCCTAAGGCTAAACCCACTATAGCCTAGACAACTATAAACACATGAACTAAGCCTGGATATAACTAAGCATATATGTTTGACACAGCGCTCCTCGAGCAGCTCATCTCCCGCATCAGCGCCCTGGAAAGCCACCAGCCAATAAGCATCGATGGCTCCAGCTGGAACTAAGTACAGAAGAAGAGCGAGTGGACCTCCACGAGACAGAACCAGTGCCGAGGCTGAAACTGTACCCCTGTGTCGACCGGTGAGTTGTCTGGTCGTCAACCCAAGAAGCGTCCGAGTGACCGGTGAGAACAACTGGACCCGGTCCTCCAAGCACGAACCCCATGCCCGATGTGCTGCACAAGTAACGCAATACCCTCTTTGCAGTATCCCAGTGCATCTTTCGATGTCTACCGGGAGCCACGTAGCGAGCCAGGAGACTGAGAGGGTACGCGAGGTCAGGTCGTGTGCATGTCATCAGGTACATGAGGCAACCCACAAGCTCTGGGTATGGACCACTCGGCTCTACGGACTCGTCCGAAGGTGGAGCTGAGAGCGAGTGGCCGGTAGACAGAGGAGTGGGCTGTGGCAAGGACCACGTGAAGTTGAAGCGCTGAAGGACCTCCTGCACCATGCGTGACTGAGTGAGGGTGATGGTGCGGCGTGCTTTGTCCCCGGTGATCTGCAAGCCAAGGTAGCTCCGCAGCTCACCCAAGTCAGTGCAAGTGTGTCTCTCTTGTTGCTCCGACTTCACCAAGGCCAGAGCCTCAGTGTCAGCAGTCGCAAAAACCAAGTCGTCAACGTACACAAGAACGTAGAACGGCGGCAAAGAAGTGTCTGTGCGCAGAAACAACGAAGGGTCAGCAGTCGAGGGAGCGAAGCCAAGAGCCGCAAGTGTAGTCCTCTGTGTTTCGTGCCACTCGCGGGGTGCCTGTCAGAGGACGTAGACTGGTCGCCGAAGACTCCACTGGGTACCCTCAGGAAACGACCCAGTGAAGCCACGTGGACGGCGCAACCAGAGAGCCTCGAGAAGGCTGTCGAGAAGTCTAGGGAGTGTAGCTCGTAGTCGCGTTGTGCTGCAACGTGCTGGAGCACCCGAAGAGTAATCATCTTTGGGGTGGGGGAGAAGGTCTGAAAGAAGTCGACCCCCTCACGCTGACTGAAGCCTCGAGCAGCGTAACGCACCTTGAAGGTAGGCAGAGAACCCGGCGGCCGCTTCACCCTGAAAATCCACATGCCATTGACTATGTTCGTCCTTGGTGGGGGAACCTCGTCGACGTAGGTGCCTGTAGACTTCCAGGAAGCCATCTTTGCGTCCATGGCTATCTGCCACTGAGAGGAGTACGGACCCGTGATCGCCTCTGCGTAAGTGCGTGGGGTCGGGATGTCCAGTGCATCCGGGTCTCCCTCAAGGCAAAGTAGTGTGGACGCGAGATGCGGTGCAGCGGCCACGAGACACTCCAACTCAAACTGCCTGTCCTCAAGGACGTCACAACCAAGGGCAAGCTCACCCTCGATGGACGGAGGACAGGAAGAGTAAAAAACAAGACTCGCTGCGTAGTCAAGGCGGCACAAAGCAGCAAAGTCAACAAGCTCAGTAACTAAGGCAGACGCAGCAGCAGACTCAAAGGAAGGGGTCAGTCACAACTGTGGCAAGGAGACGAGTGACAGTTGGACTAGCAGCACGGACAAGGTCAGACTCAGGGTCAAGAACGTGCGGAAGAGAGGACGCGGGAGGCAACGACAGGACAACACGCTGTGGAACAGAGGAAGGACGGAGTGTCATATCGTGAGTGCCCGGTACAGCCGGAGCACGAGGACGACAAACACGAGCAGGGACAGAAGCTCTAGTCTCAGGTTCTTGATTCTCAGGAGTGGAAGCACGAGTCTCAGGCTCACGACGCGCAGCAGGGACGCAGTCACCTCAGTGTGAGGAGAGGGAGCAGGCAACGGGGAGCCAGGCAGTCGCTGTGGCTGAGACTGGTCAGTCGGTGGGAACAGTAACGGGGGAGTAGTGCCAGGAACCGGGAACTCAGTAGCAGCAGGCGGGAGACTGAGAAGGCGACGAAGCGCAGACGGCTGTGGCTGAGTATTCGCACCCACAGAACCTCCAGCTCCAGTAGCAACAGCACCCCCAGAACCAGTGCCCCCAGCTCCACCACCTGGCTTGCCCCAACAAACAGCCCACTCGCGAAGCTGCAGCGGCGAGAGTGACTCCTGCCGACGAGCAGCACTAACTCCAGTACCTCCAGCAGTACCTCTAGTAGCACCTCCAGCACCTCCAGCAGTACCTGCACCTCCAGCACCTCCAGCAGCTCCTGTGCCTCCAGTACCAGGAACACCAGCACTAGCACCTCCGGGGTTAGCACCTCTATAACCTCCAGCACCTCCAGCAGCTCCTGTGCCTCCAGTACCAAGAACACCAGCACTAACACCTCTCGGGCAAGCACCTCTAGAACTTCCAGCACCTCCAGCAGCTCCTGTGCCTCCAGTACCAGGATCACCAGCACCAGCACCTCCAGGGCTAGCACCTCTAGAACCTGCACCTCCAGCGCCTCCAGCATCACATGTGCCTCCAGTACCAGCAGCTCCAGCACGTCCAGCGCCACCACCAGGACTGCCCGCAGCAGTACCCACAGCAGCAACACCTTTAGTACCTCCAGCTCTAGGAGAGCGAGCACGGCTAGCCCCACCACCAGGGCTGCCCCACTGTACAGCCCACTCGCAAAGCCACTCCGGCGAGAGAGTCTCCTGCCGACGTGTAGCGAGACCACCAGCACCAGTACCTCCAGTACCTCCTGTACCCAGAGGACACTCAGCACCCCCAGAACCAACACATCCAGTGGTACCACCTCCTGTAGCGCTAGATTCCACAGCGACAGGCTGCAACGGCGGTGAAGACGGTCAAGGCTGAAACCCAGGAGGGACCGCCAAGCATGCAGAGCGGCGAGGGGTCACAGTGGCAGCATGAGTCGGGTCAGCCCCCTCAGCTGGGCCAGAGGTGTCTGAGGAGACCTCCAAAGGCTCAACCAAGAGGGGTGGGTCTACCTGAGACACACCTGAGGGAGCGGGACCGGGAGGAGGGAGGGGGGCTACCGGGGGGGGGGGGTCGTCCACGAGGGAGAGAGGCGGGAGGGGTACCGGGGAACTACGGTGGGGGTGATGACGGTAGAAGCAGACGGACTTGTCAAAGGTGAGGTCGCGGGAGGACAGCACACGACGAGAGCCCGGGTGGTAAAACTGCCAGGGCGGTGCGTCGGTGGGAAAGCCAAGGAACACGCACCGAAGAGTGCGTGGAGAGAGCTTGCCCGCAGGCAAATCGCGGACAAGAGAGAGGGAACCCCAGACCCGAAACGCCGACGCATCACCAACCTCGCCCGTCCACCGCAAAGTGGGGGAGGTCTCCAGGTGGGAGACACGGGGCCAGAGGTTGAGCTGCTTAGCGGCGTATCGGACCGCAAACGGCCACATAAAATTGGGAGCAACCGCATGGATCATGGAGGTGCGAGCAACCTCCATGACAAGACCAATGCGGCGCTCGGTAATCCCATTCTGCTGTGGAGAGGCCGGAAGCGTGTACGACTGGACGATGCCCTCAGCACCACAGAAATCCTTAAAGAGGTGGGAGCAAAACTCACCACCTCGGTCAGAGTGCAGCCGCAGGACAGGGAGGTCCTGCTGGAACTGAACGTAAAGCTGGAGACGGACAGTGTGGATCCAGCGGATCAAGACACCGCGAACATCCGCCTTACTCTGCAAGGGGAAGACCGTGGTGTTGCGCGTGTAGTCGTCGACAACCAGCAGAAAGTAGCGCTCGCCACCCTGTCCAGTGACGCGGGCGGGGCCCCACACGTCCATGTCCAGGGTTTGCAGAGGAGCAGTGGTAGGAGGAAACGAGGAGGAGTGAGGAGCGGCGCGCTGCCGCCCCTCGACGCAGGGAAGGCAGGGCGGTGCAAGCGACCTTGGGAGTGGGGGCAGGGACCTGGGGAGACCAGACACAAGGAGACGGGAGTGCATGCCACGCAGGCGCGGCAAGGAGGGGTGGCCAAGACGGTGGTGCCAGAGGAGAGTCTGGTGCGTGAGGAGACGACACAAACAAGACGAAGCGACCTCAACCGACGCAGCTACCTGACCTGACTCAGCTACCAGTCTAGAATCAGTTGTCAGTGTGTACAGGCCAAACACAGGCCTCCGAGTGAACGTGGCAAGGTGCTCAGCAGTGCGCGAGTCCGTACAGATCGCCACTAGCTCGCCTCCAGGCTGGGTGACAGTGACCCATTGGTCCTGGAGGTCAGAGGTAGCCACCAAGTTCTTAGTGAACGAGGGGAGGTGGAGACCTGTCAGGAGGCCCTAAGGGGCCGCCGGACAAGGTAGAACAGTGGCGCCACGCGTGACTACCGGGCCCCCAGAGGGGTCGGCCAGTGTGACAGGGACAGGGACTGTGAGCGGTGTGACTGTGGTGCTGTCACGGAAGAAGAACGAGACGCTCCTGAGTCGAGACTAAAACTGTGCAAGGCCTCCTCAGGCTCGGCACTTGTGCTAGCTGAGTCAACAGCACCAAGACTAGCAGCCTCTACACCACCAGGTGCCTCTCCACCCCCAGCACTAGTACCCCAAGCTCCGCCACCGGGGCTGCCCCACCGGACAGCCCACTCACGAAGCTTTTGCGGGGAGAGAGTCTCCGGCGGATGCTGCTGCCGCTGCTTTCCACCCCCAGAACCTCCGCGTCTACCAGCGGCACTACCACCAGTAGTAGACTCACAGGGACCTCTAGTAGTAGCACACCAGGCTCCGCCACCGGGGCTGCCCCACCGGACAGCCCTCTTGCAAAGCTGCTGCGACGAGAGCGGCTCTCGCCGACGAGTACGAGGACCGCCAGCACCAGCACCTCCAGCCCTAGCACGGCTAGCTCCACCACCGGGGCTGCCCCACCAGATAGCCCACTCACGAAGCTTCTGCGGCGAGAGAGACTCCTGCACACTCGGCTGCCGCTGACGTAGGTCAGCGGTAGTGGCCATGGCAGGTAGTGGCAGCTAGTAGCAGCAGCAGCAGCGTAGCAACACTCAGGGCAAGGCGGCACCAGCGCGGGGTAGGGCAGCGCGGGGCAGCGCACTCGGGTGGCAGCGGCACCTAGGGCGGCAGCAGCAAGCGGTAGCACCTAGGGCGGCAGCAGCAGGCAGCAGCAGGCAGCAGGCAGCAGGCAGCAGCACCTAGGGCAGTAGCAGGCAGTAGCTCCTAGGGCAGCAGCACCTAGGGCCTTTTTTTTTTTGTGTTTTTTTTTTTTTTTAGGGTTTAGCAGGGCGCTGGGCAGCAGGGCGCGCTAGCGCGCTGAGCAGCATGGCGCGCTGGCGCACTGGGCAGCGGGGCGCACTGGCGCGTTAGGCAGCAGGGCGCGCTGGGCAGCGGGGCGCGCTGGCGTGCTGGGCAGCAAGGCGCGCTGGCAGAGCGCGCGGGCAGGCAGGGCGGCGCAGCTGCACACAGAGCGCACACGAACAGGGCGGCGCTTAGGCAAGGCACCAGGGCTCTCAATAGCAGGGCAGCTGGGCACGCGCGGGCAGGGCAGTAAGGCGCGTGCTGGCGTTAGGCAGCAGGGCAGGAAAAAAAAGTTTCAAGTCCGGGCAGGGTGGAACGTTCGGTGGGCCCTAAGGAACGTACCTACTCTAATACCATGTTAGAATATGGAAACAGGAATGGTTGACTAAAGCAGGATGAGTGGTACAAGTAGCAACCTTAACAAAGGGTTGTACCCTATGGGGAGTAACCCACTATAGCCTAACATCACTAACATGATATAAACATGTTTTGACACAACCGCCCCTTCAAGAACGAGTGGGCGCCCACGCAGCAATCCTGGGAGCACCTGCGCACCTTCCACATGGCTGCAGACTCGGTGACACTGAGTCGCCTGCTCAACCAACTGAACAATGCTAAAATGTTTCCTGGCGAAAAGGCCGGACCATACATCAACCGTTGCAGAAGCGTGAGAGATAAATTCAAGAAAAGCGGCGGCAACTTCCCTGATGACATGTTCGTCACTATCATCCTCGCTGGTTTGAGCCCGGAATGGCGTCACTGCATGTCGCTCCTTCGCACGCAAGGAACCCTCAACGAAAACTCCCTCTGTGCTTCGCTTCTTGACGAGCAACAGGAGATCGACCTGTACAACGAAAGAGGCAATAAGAAGGAGAAGATCGCTTTCTACGTGCAAGCGCCGCCGGACAAGAAAGGACTCTTCTGCAAGTATTGCAAGAAGACAGGACATACAATCCAAGAATGTTGGAAGCTGAACGGAAACAACAACAACAATAATCACAGCTAGAAGGGTGGAGCGACTCACCAGCAAGGAGGAGCCCCGGCACGCAACCAGACAGTGTCACCACCGGCAGTCGCCAGCACCTCTCAAGCTCCGGCGCGTATTCCTGCGAACACAAACGACAAAGGCAAGAGCAAGGTATTAACTTGCATGGTGCGTCACGGACCGCCTCGCCCAAACTGACACTACCGCTTCTTCCGCAGCTGGGAGCGGCCCACCTCTGGAGCGGCCCGAAGGCTCGGTTGAAGACGAGGAAGAAAACGACCCGACGTACGACGAACTGACAGTCGGACGAATGCAGTTCGAGTGGGAAGCGCCACAGTGGATCCAGGAGTCACCACCTTCACGCATCGCATACGACGAGGAAGGGTGTTACTACGATTACGAAAGCGAGCACGACATGGAGCATCACATCACTCCAAAGCTCGCCAACCTCTCTATGGCAAGAAAAGAGGTTAACAAATGGTACCTGGACAGTTGCTACGGCCAACACATGGTGTCGTCGAACATCTTCATTCTCAACAGCGAAAAACTCTTCAACGAGGTTGAAATCACCGTCGCCAACAGTCAGACCATTTACGTCAGGAGCCGCGGACAGATCCAGATGGAGTCACGTGACACGGGCTACTGCATCCACATCAGTGACGTTCTCGTCATGCCCGAGCTTCAGTACAATCTCCTGTCCCTCGACCAGCTGATGAAGTGTGGCGTCGCTGTGCAAACCACAGAAAACGAGCTTCATTTAACATACGACGGAATCTTCATCGGAAAGGCGACAAGCGAAGGAGGAGTGTTCGTACTTGACTTCAAATCACCCAATACCTCTGGCGACAACCACCACATCATCGTCCTTGATCCACCCGGCCATCCGTCACCACCAACGTGGAGCCATCTAGAAGAGACCGATTTGTCAAAACATATGCATAATTGTATCTAGGCTATATTGGGGCTAGCCTTAGGGGGTACACAAATAGTCTCGACACTCTAGTCTTGTACCCCAATCTTCACCTAATCATCAACTTTCTCGTTCCCTAGCTAGTGATTCTAACATGGTATTAAGAGCACAATGCTCCTTAGGACCGGTTTTTTTTTAAAGGGCCCACCACTACTATTTCGATCTACTGCCCGAGTCGCGCCCATAGGAGAAATGCGAAATTCGAAACCGTGCTCTAGGCGAGACGGTTCCCTAGGCGCGATTTTTTTTTCCTCCTAGTCACGTGCGACCCCCCCCTGAACGCGTAGGCCCGTCGCGAAGCCCGTACAGCCCACGTAGGCCCGTCGCGAAGCCCGTACAGCCCGCGTAGGCCCGTCGCGAAGCCTGTACAGCCCGTGTAGACCCGTCGCGAAGCCCGTACAGCCCGCACCAGGCCGTCGCGCAGCCCGTACAGCCCGCGCCAGGCCGTCGCGCAGCCCGTACAGCTCACGTCAGGCTCGCACCCAGCGCGTAAAGCCCGCGCCAGGCCCGCACGCAGCCCTTACAGCCCGCGACTGGCCCGCACGCGGCCCGTGTTACTGTTACTCACTGCTGCTGCTACTGAAGCTAGTGCTGCTACAACTAGTGCTACTGCTGCAGCTCCTACTACTACACTTGCTACAGCTAGTGCTACTGCTGCAGCTCCTACTACTACACTTGCTACAGCTAGTGCTACTGCTGCAGCTCCTACTACTACACTTGCTACAGCTAGTGCTACTGCTGCAGCTCCTACTACTACACTTGCTACAGCTAGTGCTACTGCTGCAGCTCCTACTACTACACTTGCTACAGCTAGTGCTACTGCTGCAGCTCCTACTACTACACTTGCTACAGCTAGTGCTACTGCTGCAGCTCCTACTACTACACTTGCTACAGCTAGTGCTACTGCTGCAGCTCCTACTCCAACGCTTACTGCAGCCGCACCTGGACCCAGAGCAGCCGCTTTGCACGCCCTCGCGTGCCCCTAGCGTACCGGCCCCGCCCCACTAGCCCGCCCTTGCTGGCCTCGTGCGACCAGGCCCCGCCCTAGCTAGCTCGCCACCTCGTGCCCCATGCGGACCGCCCCACTCTGCCCTGCACGCCCTCACGTGCCCCACCTCGAGTAGCCGCTGCCTAGCCGAGCCGAGCCGCCCCACCGAACCGCGTCACCCGGCCCGAGCCGCGCCGCCCTACCGAGCCGCGCCCCTGATTCTGTCACTGCTACTGTCACTACTGCTGTTTCTGCTACTACTACTACTACTGCTCCTACTGTCGCTATGGCTAGCCCCCCTGTGCTAGCTTTCGATGCTGAGGGCCGCCCAGTGAAGTTTGACACCTGGCTCGATGACCTGCACCTATTCCTACAACTCACTGCCAAGGAAGACATCTCACTGTACGATCACGCCTTAGGCCATGCCACTGCCCCTGCTGCTACTGCTGACAGCACTGCCCGCTCACAGTGGCAGACTCGTGACGCCCACGCTCGCTTTGCTATTCGCAACTCCCTGCCGATAGATGAGCGCGAGCACTTTGGCCAGCACAAGACTGCACAGGCACTGTACACCGCTGTCGTTGCCCGCTACTCCTCACCTGCCTCTGCCGCGCTAGGCCGTCTCTCACTCCCCTACCTGTTCCCCGACCTGGCCTCTTTCCACACAGTCGCTGACCTCATCACACACCTCCGTACTAGTGAGGCCCGCTTCCGTGCTGCTATGCCCGATGAGTTTCTTGCCACGAACCCCCCCCCCGCTCTGGCTCACTCTCTACCACCTAGTCACCCGCCTCCCTGACACTCTGCGTGCAGTCAGGGATCACTTCCTAGCTCGCTGCCCCACTGAGCTCACCATTGCCCTCCTCGAGAAGGAACTACTTGCAGCTGAGGCTAGCATAGTCGCTGTAGGTGCCTCTCGTGGCGACCCCCGCACCCCTTTCTTTGAGGGGTGTTCCCCTTCCCCCCTTCTTCCCTCTGTAGCCTCTGCTTCTGCTGCCGACCTCCTTGGTGCTGAGAAGGTCGGGACTGCGTCCACTTCGAGCTGGCGCCGCAGCGGCAAGGGCAAAGGGGGCAAGGGAGGCGGGGGTGACGGCGGGGGAGGCGGTGGTGGGGGCGGTGGAGGCGGTGGGGGTGGTGGTGGGGCTGGAGGGACTAGTGGCAGCGGTGGGGGTGGTGGCGGCAGCGGCGGGGGAGGTGGCAGGGGCGGGGGCGGTGGTGGGGGCGGCGGTGGTCGTGGCGGCGGCAGGGGAGGGGGTGGTCGAGGAGGTGGCGGCGGCGGTGGTGGTCGTGGAGGCGCTGGCAGTGGCCAGAGCCAGCAGCGCACTCTGTCGCCCCAGGAGCTCCGTGAGTGGTACTCTCAGCACGGGGGGGGGGGGGGTGGCCTTAGCTGCACGTACGTCATCCGCACTGGTGACCGCACTGGTCAGACGTGTGGGAGGGCGCACACCACGCAGCGCTGCTTCTCTCGCCTCGACGACGCTTGGCGTACTCAGTTCCCTGATGCCACTGAGCTGCCCCGCTGGGCTGATCTGATGAAAAAGAACATTGATATCTATGCTCTAGACTTTGATGCTATTCTCACTGCCATGTATGTGATGTCTACTAGTGGAGAGAGTGCTCAGTACCTGCGTGTTCCGCCCGACCCGGGCATTCAGACCAGTGAGGCTACCGCTCTAGGTGCTAGTGAGGCTGCTGCTCTAGGTGCTAGTGAGTCTGCGCCCCCTGGTACTGAGTCGACTGAGGCACTACACACCTTCACACTGGACTCAGGTGCTTCTCGCTGTTTCTTTCGTGACCGCACTGCCCTTGAGCCGCTTGCTCGGCCAGTTGCTGTCTCCCTCGCTGACCCCTCTGGGGGTCCGGTCATTGCGACCTCCTCCACTGTCCTTCCTTGTCCTGCGGTCCCGTCGGGCACACTGTCAGGTCTCCACCTCCCCTCGTTCTCTACGAACTTGGTGGCGGGTTGTGCGCTCCAGGACGGGGGTGTTCACCAGTTCACCCCTGCCTACGAGCGCGTGACACACTGCACGTGTGCTCGGACGGGCCGTCACCTGGCTACCTTCACTCGGCAGCCGGGGTCGGACCTGTACACACTGACCACTGAGTCCCCTCAGGTAGCTGCGTCTGCGTCTGCGTCAGGTCAGCTGTCGGCCCCCTGCTCGTGTCGCTCTCTGGCGCACGAGACCGTCCTCTGGCACCACCGACTTGGTCACCCGTCTGTGCAGCGCCTTCGTGCCATGCATAAACGGTACCTTGTCTCTGGTCTTCCCAGGGTTCTCCCTCCCCTCCCACCCTCGCCTGCTCCTCCCTGTCTTCCCTGTGTCGAGGGGCGGCAGCGCGCCGCTCCTCACTCCTCCTCGTTTCCCCCGACGACTGCTCCCTTGCAGACGCTCCACATGGACGTGTGGGGCCCAGCCCGCGTCCGTGGTCAGGGTCAGGAAAGGTACTTCCTGATAGTTGTTGACGACTACTCGCGCTACACCACGGTCTTCCCCTTGCGCACCAAGGGTGAGGTCCCTGATGTTTTGATCCCTTGGATCCGCGCTTCTCGTCTCCAGCTCAGCGAGCGTTTCCACTCGGACTTTCCTGTCCTGCGCTTGCACTCTGACAGAGGTGGTGAGTTCTCCTCCGACCTCTTGGCAGCCTACTGTGCGGAGCACGGCATCCGCCAGTCGTTCACGCTTCCGACCTCTCCACAGCAGAATGGGGTTGCTGAGCGCCGCATTGGCTTGGTCATGGAGGTCGCTCGTACCTCCTTGATCCATGCGGCTGCCCCCCACTTTCTGTGGCCGTTTGCGGTCCGATACGCTGCGCATCAGCTCAACCTCTGGCCCCGTGTCTCCTTGCCGGAGACTTCCCCGACACTGCGTTGGACGGGAGAGGTTGGCGATGCGTCGCGTTTTCGGGTCTGGGGATCTCGAGCTTTTGTTCGCGATACGTCCGCGGACAAGCTCTCCTCCCGCGCTGTTCCTTGTGTCTTCCTTGGCTTTGTCTCGGACGCGTCTGGTTGGCAGTTTTACCACGCCACCTCGCGCCGTGTCCTGCCCTCACAGGACGTCACTTTTGACGAGTCCGTGCCCTACTACCGCCTCTTTCCCTACCGCACTGCCCCGCTCCCCCCCCCCGCCTCTCTTCCTCGCCCCAGGTGCTGCTATGGTAGACCCCCTCCCCCCTCAGGGTGCCGCTCCCTCAGGTGTGTCCCAGGTAGACCCGGTTGAGCCTGTCGAGGTAGCTGTCGACTCTCGTCCTGCTAGGGGTGCTGAGCCTGAGCGTGCGGAGCCTGGGGGTGCGGAGCCTGGGGGTGCGGAGCCTGGGGTTGCGGAGTCTGGGGGTGCTGCGTCTGGGGGTGCTGAGTCTGGGGGTGCTGAGTCTGGAGGTGCTGAGCCTGGGAGTACTACACCTGGAGGAGCTCTCTCCTCACAGCAGCTGCGTGAGTGGTACTTACAGTACTGCAGCCTCAGGAGAGGTGCCTCTGGAGCTAGGAGTGCTGCTGGAGCTGGTGCTAGTGCTTCCCCTCCTAGGCGGGAGCTGCCCTCTCCCCAGCGGCTCCGAGAGTGGTACGCGCGGCGCTGCAGTCTTCGGAGTGGCGCTCCTAGTGTCGCGGACCCTGGTGCTGGAGGTGCTACTGCTGCTGGCGGTGCTGCTGGTGCTCCTGGAGGTGCTGCTGGTGCTGGTGCTACTGACGCTGCTGGAGGTACTGCTGGTACTGGTGGTACTGCTGGTGCTGCTGGAGCTGCTAGAGGTACTCCTACTACTGGAGCTGCTGCTGGTGCTGGGGACCCGGGTGTTGGAGCTGCTGCTGGTGCTGCGGACCCGGGTGTTGGAGCTGCTGCTGGTGCTGCGGACCCTAGAGTTGGAGCTGCTGCTGGTGCTGCCGACCCTGGAGTTGGAGCTGCTGCTGGAGCTGAGGACCCTGGAGTTGGAGCTGCTGCTGGTGCTGCGGACCCGGGAGCTGGTGCTGCTGGTGTAGCTGGAGACCCTGGAGCTGAGGGTACTGGTGGTGCCTCTGCTGGTTCTGGAGGCGCTGCGCGGCCGCGGCCGTACTTCGTTCCGCTCCTTCAGCAGGTTCTTGGTCAGCCGCCTCCCCCTAGTCCTGCTCCCTCCTTAGAGTGTCCTCCGCCTGTCCAGTCGCAGTCACAGTTACCGCCTGCCTCGCCACTCCCTGGTCCTTCTCCTTACACTGGTCCGACTGGAGGTCTTACAGAGCGTCGTGAGCCTGAGTCTCGTCCTGCGTCGCCAGAGTCTCGTCGTGCGTCACCTGTTCGTGCTGCTCACACTGGTCGTCGTGTTCCGCGTCAGCGTCCTCCTGCTGTCCCAGGCACTCACCAGATGGCACTTCGTCCTTCCACTGCTCCTCAGCGTGTCCCTCTGCCGTCTCCTCCTGCGTCTTCTCTTCCTGCTCTTGCTGACCCGGAGTCTGACTCCCTTCGTGCTGCCAGTCCTACTGTCACGCGTCTCCTCGCCACAGTTGTCACTGACCCTTCCTTTGAGTCCTCTGCTGCGTCTGCTCTAGTCGCTGAGTTAGTTGACTTTGCTGCCGCTTGTCGTCTAGACTACGCCGCTAGCCTTGTCGCTGAGTCTGAGTCTGAGTCTGTCTGTCCTTCGTCCGTCGGGGGTGAGTGTGCTCTTGGCACGGACGTCCTTGAGGACAGGCAGGAGGAGTTTGAGTGCTTTGCCGCTGCGTTACCTCATCTCGTGTCCATGCTGGTTGCCCCTGAGGGAGACCCGGATGCTCCAGACATCCCGACCCCGCGCTCTTACGCTGAGGCGATCGCGGGTGAGTACTCCTCTCAGTGGCAGACAGCCATGGACGCAGAGATGGCTTCTTGGAAGTCCACAGGCACCTACGTCGACGAGGTTCCCCCACCTGGGGCGAACATCGTCAGTGGCATGTGGATTTTCAGGGTGAAGCGGCCGCCGGGTTCTCCGCCTGTCTTCAAGGCGCGTTACGTTGCACGAGGCTTCAGTCAGCGAGAGGGAGTTGACTTCTTCCAGACCTTCTCCCCGACCCCGAAGATGACCACTCTTCGGGTTCTGCTGCACGTCGCCGCTCAGCGTGACTACGAGCTCCACTCTCTTGACTTCAGCACAGCTTTCTTGCAGGGCAGCCTGCACGAGGAGATCTGGCTGCGCCGCCCACCTGGCTTCACTGGGTCGTTCCCTCCTGGTACCCAGTGGAGCCTCCGACGGCCAGTCTACGGTCTCCGCCAGGCGCCGCGTGAGTGGCACGACACACTGAGGACTACACTTGCGGCTCTTGGGTTCGCTCCTTCTACTGCTGACCCGTCGCTGTTTCTACGCACCGACACTTCACTGCCGCCGTTCTACATCCTCGTGTACGTCGACGACTTGGTCTTTGCCACTGCTGACACTACGGCACTCGCCCACGTGAAGTCGGAGCTGCAGAAGAGACACACGTGCACAGACCTGGGTGAACTGACAAGCTATCTTGGCTTGCGGATCACCCGGGACAGAGCACGGCGCACCATCACCTTGACTCAGTCACACATGGTGCAGCAGGTCCTTCAGCGCTTCCGCTTCACGTACTCCTCGCCTCAGCCCACTCCTCTGCCTACCGGTCACTCGCTCTCAGCTCTGCCTTCGGATGAGTCCGTAGAGCCGAGTGGCCCGTATCCAGAGCTTGTGGGCTGCCTCATGTACCTGATGACCTGCACTCGACCTGACCTTGCATACCCTCTTAGCATCCTTGCACGCTATGTCGCTCCTGGTCGTCACCGGAAGGAGCACATGGATGCCGCTAAGAGGGTGTTGCGTTACTTGTGCAGTACGTCGGGCATGGGGCTAGTGCTTGGAGGACGAGACCGAGTTGTACTCACTGGGCACTCAGACGCTTCTTGGGCTGACGACCAGGCTACTCAGCGGTCGTCTCAGGGTTACACCTTCAGCCTTGGCTCTGGTTATGTTTCTTGGCGTTCTACACGCTCGTCTTCCGTTCTCAGCTCCAGTTGTGAGGCTGAGATCTACGCCACAGCCATGGCTGCACAGGAGTTACGCTGGCTCACCTACCTGCTGACTGACTTGGGAGAGCGGCCTCGTTCTCCTCCAGTGCTGTACGTCGACAACAAGGCTACCATTGCCTTGTGTGAGGAGCACAGACTGGAGCACAGAACGAAGCATATCGCTCTACGGTACTTCCTTGCTCGAGAGCTGCAGCAGCGTGGTCAGCTTCGTCTGCGTTACGTGGCCACTCGGGCCAACACTGCTGATGTGTTCACCAAGGCGCTTCAGCCTTGTGACCATCAGCGCTTCTGTACTGTTCTAGGCCTTGTGCCTACTGTGCCTCACTTGCTTACTTCTTGACTCTGTTTGTACTGTGATCTCTATATATATACCTACATACTTACACTTGCTAGGTTGTGCTCACTGTACCCCTTGCTATATTATTAAACTGCATGTGAACTGGTCTTGTGACCACTTGCTTGTGCTCGGAATTTGTGTGGTTTCCTCGAGATCCACCCTGAGCTTTCTTTGCCCTTCCTGACTGGTCTTGTGACCACTACTTGCTCTGGCTATCCCCCATTTCGCCTATGGGGGTGTGTCAAAATATATGCATAATTGTATCTAGGCTATATTGGGGCTAGCCTTAGGGGGTACACAAATAGTCTCGACACTCTAGTCTTGTACCCCAATCTTCACCTAATCATCAACTTTCTCGTTCCCTAGCTAGTGATTCTAACACGATTATCAACGACCCGGCCACGATGGAACCTTCCGCGCCCTTGCCGTACCCGTCGCATCGACCACGAACCCTGCGGACACAGGACCACAAGCGGTGGAAGAAGGAGAAGAGATCACACAAAAAACGGCAGCCGCGACAACCGAAACGGCAAACACGGAAGTTGCACGAGCAATCTGGCCCCGCGTTCAACAACCTACCAGCTGGAACACCACCAAGGGCTGGGACGCAGTGGACGTACGTTGGGTCATGGAGAACACCGCGCTAGGAGAAGTTGTCGCAACTGAAACAGGATGGAGAAACGTCGCCGAAGGACCTGCAGCAGAGGAAGCAGAAGCAGCAGAAGAACCAGAAGTCACTGAGGAGGCACCAGAGGCAGAGGAAGAATACGGCCCTCACCTCATTCCCATTACAACGGACGGTAGGGATTACCTCCGCATCGAGACAAGGGGAGCGGCGATCGGCGACACCAACTTCGAAGAAGGGGAAGTCACGCAGCCGGAAGATCGTCATCCACGAATCACACCCCCGCCTCCTGAAGGGCCACTGGAGCTTCCCGTGACGATCGATACATCTACCATCAGCGACACCAGCGGGACATACCACAGCACGATACTCCAAGAAGCGGCGGTTCAAATTACCATACCCAACGAACCTGCGGAACAAGTTGGGATGGAAACCGCAGAAACAATATTAGCACGAGAGAAAGAGCTCTACGCACGCACAAAGGGATATCGTGCCGACGGAGACATCTGGCACCAACGCTTCGGGTAGCCATCAATGGAAGTGCTCAATAACTGCATCAACGCAAACGTCTTTGCGGCAGACGCATTGTTGCTGCTAGATGGAAAGTTACTCAAGCCAAGAACCGACTTACCCAACTGCACTGTCTGCCCAGCAGCCACGCTACGTCACACGCCCTTCGCCGAGAAAATTTATGGAGCCGAACGCTACAAGCCGCTTGAGAAAGTCTACAGCGATTTCTTAGTGCTCATGGCAAAAGGACTCGGGAGAGAGCAGTACACACTTACCTTCATCGTCGCCGGCACTCGCTTCGTCTGGGCCGTGAACGTCAGCAACTGATACCTTGCCTACCAGTGCTTCAAAGTTTGGCTCTACATGGCGGAAAATCAGAGCGAAGGACAGAAGCTAAAGGCGTTTCAAACGGACGGAGCCCTGGAGTACCAGACGGAGGAGTTCAAAACCCTCTGCAAGCAGAAGGGAATCAAGAGGATGATTTCCCTCCCCTACGCTCACGAGCAGCAGGGATTGGCTGAGCGAACCAACAGGAGCCTTGCGACAAAAATGCGAGCCCTCATGAAGCAGTCAGCTGTGCCAACCAAATACTGGCTCTTCGCAATGGCCCATGCAATCCGACTGCACAACATGCTTTCTTCGAAAGAACTGCCCAACAACACCTCACCTTTCAAGGAGTGGACCGGCAAACACCCTGACACACGCATGCTGCGGGACTTCGGATGCATGGTACAATACCGCACCCACACTGCCAAGACCGGAAAATTTGAAGACCGCGCTCGGTGGGGCATTCACCTTGGAATCGAATCCGAATACCACGCCTGGACAATCCTCGACTTCGCCACCCACCAGCTCACGCGTTCAAGTGACTGCATCTTCTACAAAAGACTGACACTGCCACTGTACCGACAGCACCACACTGCACAATACGCACCAGATAACATTTTTCAAGGACAGCACAGCGACGCAAATGACGAGGACGATGTCGACGTGGCAGGAGAACAACCAAACAAGGCAAATGGGGACGAGGCACCCTTCATACCCGTTACGGAGGAATTCGGGACAGCAACATTCTTTCCAACGGAAATAGATCAACACGAAGCAGTACAGGCACAGCACGACTATGCAAGTGCAGAAATGCACTCACCCATGGACGAAGACCCCGATCCCTGGCGACGACGACGACGTGGTTGAAGTTACCAACGCAGCTGAATCCAACCTCACAGGCCTTCGCATCCTCGGACTCGCCGTCGCCGTTCGGGGTAACCAGCAACTGGTTGAACCCACCACCGTTTGCCAGGCCCTCAATGGGCCCAATGCTGAGAAATGGAGAGCAGCCATGGCCGCCGAAGTCGCTACACTCCAGCGGTGCGGCACCTGGAAGCTGGTACCACGACGACACGCAAAGAGGAGAAAAAATATCACGGGGAAGTGGGTTTTTAGGATCAAGAATCTCGTGGAAGGGACTGTTGACAAGTATAAAGCACGTTGGATCGTCCGCGAATTCGAGCTGACCCAGTTCGTGGATTACAATCAGACATTCGCACCTCTCGACCGACATACCTCTGTGTGAATTCTCCTCTGCGTCGCTGCCGTGAAGCAGCGCCCCCTCCGCAAGATCGACGTCTCCAACGCCTTCCTCTACGCGATTGTCGACGCCATTATCTACATCGAGGAGCCACACGCTTTCGAGGAAGACGGCGACACAATCTGCCTTCTGCAGAAATCCCTGTACGGCATCAAGCAGGCACCATGCCTGTGGCAGCAGTACCCCCACACCGTGCTTATTGAGCTCGGCTTACAGCAGCTTCCCCACGATCAGGGGATGTACCGCCTCGAGTCCCGCGGCAGCTTCATCTTGCTCGTCGCCTACGTGGACGACCTGCTTTACACCGGGGACAACACGGAGCTGCTCGATCGCTTCGAACATGACATCAAGGAGAAGCTCAAAGTGACCATCGATCACGATGTAACCCGATTCCTCGGCCTCAACGTCACTCAGACCGCCGACACGATCCACCTCTCCGCCGCGAACTACGCCGAGACCCTCGCTAAGAAGTTCGGCATCGCTCCCGTCGGCATCACCACCCCGTTCCGCACCCCTGCCTACCACGAGCCCGATACCACCCCGCTCTCCCCGGCCGACCATCATCTCTACCAGCAGCAGCTCGGGTGTCTACTTTTCGCCGCCGTCTCATGCCGCCCGGACCTAGCCTACATCGCTAGCCAGCTCGAGCAGTACCTGCGTCGACCTGAAGGGGAGAACATGGCAGACCTGCGACGCGCCTTACAGTACTTCATCTCTAGGCCCGATGTCGGTCTCACCTACAAGGCGAACCTAACGGCTACTCTACAGCTTACCGGCTACGTAGATGCTGACCACGCTGGGGATGCAGACAACAAGAGGTCCCGCACAGGCTTCATTTTCAAACTTGAGCCTGCAGGGACCATCTCCTGGAACTCACAGAAGCAGGAGCTCATCGCCATTTCGTCTTTAGAAGCAGAATTCATCGCAACAAGTGCAGCAGTTTGTGAAGGACTCTACCTCACGGAGCTCCGACAGGAAACGAAGACGGCGATGAATGGGTCCTTCAAATTACCCTACGACAACCAGAATGCGATCAAAATCGCAAACAAGCCGGGCTTCGTCAACCCCACGAAACACATCGCCCTGCGTTACTTCTTCGTCAAGGACAAAATCGACAAAGGGAGGGTCCAGCTCACCTACTGCCTGACTGGCGAGATGGCAGCTGATTTTCTGACGAAGAAACGGCCACGTCAGAAGTTCCTGTACTGCTCGGACCTGTGCGGAGTCGTTCGAAAGAGCCACGTGGCGCACCTCCAGGAATGAAGGGGAGTGTTGGAGTATGAAGGGAATTATACTTAGCATTCCCCTGTCAGAATACTGAACAAGAATGAATGCATTGACAAGAAGCTGAGTACAAGTAATAACCTTGATTGGGTTGTACCCCTTATGGGCTACCCCACTACACCCTACACAATTACACATTATAACAATTTGACACACCCCCATAGGCAAAGTGGGGGAGAATAGGGAGTCACAAAACCAGCCAAGAAAAAGCAAAGCAAGCTCAGGGTGGATCACAAAGTCACCACACACTCTGAGCACAAGCAAATGGCCACAAGGCCAGTTCACATGCAGAGTTACATAAAAGAGAACAAACAGTGCAGTGATCATAACCTAGCAAGTGTAGGTGTGCAGGTATATGTATATAGATCACAGTACAAGCAAAGTCACGAAGTGAGCAAGTGAGGCAAAGCAGGCACAAGGCCTAAAACAAGTACAGAAACGCTCATGATCACCAGGCTGAAGTGCCTTGGTGAATATATCAGCAGTGTTGGCCCGAGTGGTCACGTAAGCAAGACGAAGCTGGCCACGCTGCTGCAACTCTCGAGCAAGGAAGTAACGCAGAGCTGAGTACAAGAAATAACCCTAATTGGGTTGTACCCCTTATGGGCTACCCCACTACACCCTACACAATATAAACATTATAACAGTTTGACACACCCCCATAGGCAAAGTGGGGGAGAACAGGAGGTCACAAGACCAGTCAAGAAAAAGCAAAGCCAGCTCAGGGTGGATCACAAAGTCACCACAGATTCTGAGCACAAGCAAATGGCCACAAGGCCAGTTCACATGCAGAATTATATAAACGAGAACAAACAGTACAGTGATCATAAGCTAGCAGGGGCAAGCATGCATGTATATGTATATAGATCACAGTACAAGCAAAGTCATGCAATGAGCAAGTGAGGCAAAGTAGGAACAAGGCCTAAAACAGTACAGAAACGCTGATGATCACCAAGCTTAAGTGCCTTGGTGAATATATCAGCAGTGTTGGCCCAAGTGGCCACGTAAGCAACACGAAGCTGACCACACTTCTGCAACTCTCGAGCAAGGAAGTAACGCAGAGCGATGTGCTTCGTCCTGTGCTCCAGTCTGTGCTCCTGACACAAGGAAATCATGGCCTTGTTGTCTACGCACAGAACTGGAGGAGAACGAGGCCGCTCTTCCAAGTCGGTCAGCAGGTAGGTGAGCCAGCGTAACTCGTGTGCAGCCATGGCCCCTGCATAGATCTCAGCCTCACAACTGGAACTGAGAACAGAAGACGAGCGGGTAGACCGCCAAGAAACAGAGCCGTAGCCAAGGCTGAAAGTGTAACCCTGTGACGACCGCTGCGTAGCCAAGTCATCAACCAAAGACGCGTCTGCGTGTCCAGTAAGGACAACTAGACCCCGTCCTCCAAGCACGAGCCCCATGCCTGATGTACTGCACAAGTAGCGCAACACCCTCTTAGTGGCCTCCCAGTGCTCTGGTCAGTGAGTCCCGGATGCAACGTAGCGTGCCAGGATGCTAAGAGGGTAGGCAAGGTCAGGTCGAGTGCAGGTCATTGGATACATGAGGCAGCCCACAAGCTCTGGATACGGGCCACTCGGCTCTACAGACTCGTCCGAAGGTGGAGCTGAGAGCGAGTGACCGGGTAGGCAGAGGAGTGGACTCTGGCGAGCAGTACCGGAAGCCAAAGCGCTGAAGGACCTGGTGCACCATGTGTGACAGAGTCAGGGTGATGGTGTGCCGTGCTCTGTCCCGGGTGATCGGCAAGCCAAGATAGTTGCGCAGCTCACCCAGGTCAGTGCAGGTGTGTCTCTTCTGCAGCTCCGACTTCACAAGGGCCAGTGCCTCAGTGTCTCAGTGGCAAAAACCAGGTCGTCGATGTACACGAGGATGTAGAACGGCGATAGCGAAGTGTCGGTGCGCAAAAACAGCGACGGGTCAGAAGTCGAAGGAGCAAACCCAAGATCCGCAAGCGTCATCCTCAGTGTGTCGTTCCACTCGCAAGGCGCTTGGCGGAGACCGTAGACTGGCCTCCAGAGGCTCCATTGGGTACCTGCAGGAAACGACCCAGTGAAGCTAGGTGGGCGGCGCAGCCAGATCTCCTCGTGCAGGCTGCCCTATAAGAAAGCTGTGCTGAAGTCAAGAGAGTGAAGCTCGTAGTCACGCTGAGCGGCGACGTGCAGCAGCACCCAAAGAGTGGTCATCTTCGGGGTAGAGGAGAAGGTCTGGAAGAAGTCAACTCCCTGTCGCTGACTGAAGCCTCGTGCAACGTAACGAGCCTTGAAGACAGGCGTAGAACCCGGCGGCCGCTTCACCCTGAAAATCCACATGCCATCGACTATGTTCGCCCCAGGAGGGGGAACTGTGTCGACGTAGGTGCCTGTGGATTTCCAGAATGCCATCTCTGCGTCCATGGCTGTCTGCCACTGAGAGGAGTAAGGACCCGTAATCGCCTCTGCGTAAGAGCGCGGGGTCGGGATGTCTGGTGCATCCGGGTCTCCCTCAGATGCAAGCAGCATGGCCACGAGATGAGGTACAGCAGCTGCAAGACACTCAAAGTCCTCCTGCCTGTCCTCAAGGACGTCCGTGCCAAGAGCACACTCACCCCCGACGGACGGAGGACAGTCAGACTCAGACTCAGCATTAAGACTAGTGCCGTAGTCGAGACGACAAGCGGCAGCAAAGTCAATAAGCTCAGCAACTAGGGCAAACGCAGCAGTGGACTCAAACGAAGGGTCAGTGACAACAGTGGCTAGAAGAAGTGTGACAGTAGGACTGGTAGCACGAACTAAGTCAAACTTAGGTTCCGGACCGTCAGCAAGAGAAGACGCAGGAGGAGGCGGCAGGGGAGCTCGCCGTGGAACAGAGGAAAGATGAAGAGCCATAATGTGAGTGCCGGGGACAGGAGGAGGACGCGGACGAAGAACACGACGACCAGTGCGAACAGCGCGAACAGGCGAGGCAGGACGAGACTCAGGCTCACGACACTCCGTAATAGAGTTTGTCTTCTCAGCGTAAGGAGAAGGAGCAGGCAGAGGGGAGTCTGGCTGTAACTGTGGCTGCGAATGGTGAGGCGGTGGACACAGTAAGCGAGGAGTAAGGCCAGTAGAAGACGGGAGACTAAGAACCTGGCGAAGGACCGAGCCAGGTGGCGGCAGAGACGACGGCGGCGGTGGAACGAAAAACGGTCGCCGCTGCACAGTGCCTCCAGCACCAGTACCGCCAGCTCCAGCACCCCCAGCGCCAGCACCTCCAGCTCCAGTGTCTCCAGCTCCAGCGCCTCCACCTCCAGCGCCTCCAGCTCCAGTGCCTCCAGCTCCAGCGCCTCCAGCTCCAGTGCCTCCAGCTCCAGTGCCTCCAGCTCCAGCTCCTCCAGCTCCAGCGCCTCCAGCGCCAGCGCCTCTAGCGCCAGCGCCTCCAGCTCCAGGGTCTCCAGCTCCACTGCCTCCAGCTCCAAGGTCTCCAGCTCCAGCACTTCCAGCTCCAGTGCCTCCAGCTCCAGGGTCTCCAGCTCCAGCTCCTCTAGCTCCAGCGCCTCCAGCGCCAGCGCCTCCAGCTTCAGGGTCTCCAGCTCCAGCGCCTCCAACTCTAGTGCCTCCAGCTCTAGGGTCTCCAGCTCTAGCGCCTCCTACACCACCAGCTCCGGCAGCTCCAGTACCTTTAGTACAAGCACCTCCAGGACCAGCAGCTCCAGCATCTCCGGTACCTCCAGCTCAAGAAGTAACTCCAGCACCTCAAGGACTAGTAGCTCCAGCACCTCCATCTCCAGTGCCTTTAGCGGCATGGCCTCCAGCTCCTAAGGTGTGTGTGCCGAGTAAACCACTCGCGCAGCTGCCGCGGTGAGAGAGTCCCGCCGATGAGACTATCGTGGCGAGGCACCTGCAGGACCTCCGGAAGAATCAGTACCCCTAGCCTCAGCACTCGCAGGCTCAGCACCCCCAGGCTCCGCATCCGCAGGCTCAGCACCCCCAGACGTAGCCTCCCTAGCATCACCATCTCCAGCCAGGGGGAGTGCATCTACCTGAGACACACTTGAGGGAGCAGGACCCTGAGGGGGGAGGGGGTCTATCGGAGGGGGACCTGGAGCGAGGAAGAGCGGCGAGGGGGGGAGAGGGGCAGTGCGATAGGGGAAGACACGGTAAAAGGGAAGCGACTCGTCAAACGTGACGTCCTGATAGGGCAGGACACGGCGCGAGGTGGGGTGGTAAAATTGCCAGCCAGGCTCGTCAGGGGGAAAGCCAAGGAAGACGCTGGGAATGGCGCAGGAGAAGAGCTTTGTCAGAATATTATGTTTCTCTAGTCTGCAGTGGGGTACTCTGTAGTGAGTACAACCCTGTTAGGGTTTTCTATATGTATCCCAATGCTTTCTAGTGCAATCATTCTCACTCTTTTCATTCTCGATTCTCACATGGTATAGAGCATATATCGATCCTTCCTAAGGGCCCACCACTGAAATTTTCACTGCCTGCTCGACGCGCGCGTCGCGCCTTCCCTTCGAGGCCCGCCGCGGCCCCTGCGCCTGCCCTTAGAGCCAGCGCCGGCCCCGTAAGGCCCCCCCTTTTCCGGCCCCGTAAGGCCCCGTAAGACCCCTTCGCGGCCCGTTAGGCCCCTTGCACGGCCCGTAGTGGCCCCCTTGCGGCCCTTAGTGGCCCCCTTGCGGCCCGTAGAGGCCCCCTTGCGGCCCGTAGCGGCCCCCCTTCGCGGCCCGTTAGGCCCCTTCGCGGCCCGTTAGGCCCCCTTCGCGGCCCGTTAGGCCCGTCGCGGCCCCTTTCGCGGCCCGTTAGGCCTCCGTCGCGGCCCCTTCGCGGCCAGTTAGGCCCCTTCGCGGCCCCCTTTACGACCCTTAACGACCCCCGTCGCGGCCCCTTCGCGGCCAGTTCGGCCCCTTCGCGGCCCCCTTTACGACCTGCAGCGGCCCCTTCGCGGCCCGTTAGGCCCGTCGCGGCCCCTTCGCGGCCTGTCCCGGACCTGCCCCGACCCCGGCCCTGCCCCGACCCTGTAGCGGCCCCTCGTCGCCCCCCCCCCCCCCCCCCGTACAGGCCCCGTCGCCCGGCGCCGCCCCTGTCCCGAGCCTGTCACGGCCCTGCCCCGACCCTGTCGCGGCCTCGTCCCGGACCTGCCCCGACCCCGGCCCTGCCCCTCGTCGCGGCCCACCGTCGCGGCCCCCTGTCGCAGGCCCCCGTCGCGGCCCCCCCCCGTACAGGCCCCGTCGCCCGGCGCCGCCCCTGTCCCGAGCCTGTCACGGCCCTGCCCCGACCCTGTCGCGGCCCTATCGCGGCCCTGCCCCTGCCATGCCCCGACCCTGCCCAGGCCCCGCCCCCCTCATGCCGGTCGTGGCGCACCAGGGGCCCGTGCACCGCCCCCCCCCCCCCCTTTTCCCGTCGCCTTACGTGGCGACCCGGGGGGGGGGGGGGCGCGGCGACCTGGGGGGGCGCGCGTCGACCCTTCTTCCGCCTGCTCTGGCGCCCTGGGAGGCCGCGCGTCGGCCCCCCGTACTCCTCCCCCCCCCTCCCCCCCCCCCCCCCCCCCCCTCAGGTCGCCTCAACAGGCGACGGGAGGGGCGACCTGGAGGGGGGGGCCGCGCGTCGGAGCAGCCGCCCCTGGTGCAGCCGCCCCTGGAGCAGCCGCCCCTGGACCCGGAGCAGCCGCCCCTGGAGCAGCCGCCCCTGGACCCGGAGCAGCAGCCCCTGGCCCCTGGAGCAGCCGCCCCTGGTGCAGCCGCCCCTGGACCTCGGCAGCCGCCCCTGGCCCCTGGAGCAGCCGCCCCTGGACCCGGAGCAGCCGCCCCTGGCCCCTGGAGCAGCCGCCCCTGGTGCAGCCGCCCCTGGAGCAGCCGCCCCTGGTGCAGCCGCCCCTGGTGCAGCCGCCCCTGGAGCAGCCGCCCCTGGTGCAGCAGCCCCTGGAGCAGCCGCCCCTGGTGCAGCCGCCCCTGGTGCAGCCGCCCCTGGAGCAGCCGCCCCTGGTGCAGCCGCCCCTGGAGCAGCCGCCTCTGGTGCAGCCGCTCCTGGACCTCAGCAGCCGCCCCTGGCCCCTGGCCCCTGGAGCAGCCGCCCCTGGACCCCGCGCCGCCGCCCCTGGACCCGGTGCCGCCGCCTCCTTGTGCTGCCCTGTGCGCCCCGCGCGCCCTGCAGCCCTGTGCGCCCCGCGCGCCCTGCTACGGGTACAGCAGTGGGGGGGAGGGGATTTGCCATCCCCCTGCTGCGGTTGCGGCAGTGCGGGGAGGGGACCTGCAGCACCAACCCCCCCCCCCCCCTCCCCCCCCCCCCCTCCTCTCCGCCCTTTTCTCCTCTCCCTCCCCCTGCTGCGGGTGCAGCAGTGGGGGGAGGGGATCTGCCATCCCCCTGGTGCGGATGCGGCAGTGGGGGGAGGGGACATGCAGCACCAGCCCCCCCCCCCCCCCCCCCCCCCCCTCCTCTCCACCCTTTTCTCCTCTCCCTCCCCCTGCTGCGGGTGCAGCAGTGGGGGGGAGGGGATCTGCCACCCCCCTGGTGCGGATGCGGCAGTGGGGGGAGGGGACCCCCCCCCCCCCCATCTCTCTGCTGCGGGTGCAGCAGTGGGGGAGGGTATGGGGGTGGCGGGTGTGGCCAACCCGCCAGCCCTGCTGCGCCCCGCGCACCCTGCTGCCCTGTGCGCCCCGTGCGCCCTGCTGCCCTGCTGCCCTGTGCGCCCCGCGCGCCCTGCAGCCCTGTGCGCCCCGCGCGCCCTGCTGCCCTGCTGCCCTGTGCGCCCCGTGCGCCCTGCTGCCCTCTGCACGCGCCATGCACAGCACCCCCCCCTTCTCCTCCATCACCTGCTGCAAGTGCAGCAGTGGGGGAGGGTATGGGGGTGGCGGGTTTGTGACACCCCCTGCTCCTCCTCCTACTCCGTCTCCCACTGCTGCAGCTGCCGCTGAGGGGGGTGGGTGTGTGTGAGTCGACGGAGTGGTGCTAGGGGGTGGGGTGTGAGTGAACCTAGGGGTGCAGCAGGGGGTGTGTGAATGGGGGGTGCGGCAGTAGAGGGAGGTTGGGTGGAGGTAGCCGTCGTGTTGCTAGCAGTGCCAGTAGTCCGGAGGTGCGCTTCCGGTAGCCCAGTGATGCCGCTGCGCCAGTCGCCCGTGGGTCCGTTGCTCCTGCCGCTCGTCTTAGCCGCGGAGCCAGTTACTCCTGTAGTCCGGAGGTGCGCCTCCGGTAGCCACAGTGCGCGCCGCTCCTGTTGCCCGTGTGTCTGCAGCTTCCGCCGTTGCCTCCTCTCTCCTCTCCTATTAGTCCAGCCTCCTCCTCACTTGCCCTCTGTGATAGCCTCTAGCTTTGCTTATTTATTGTGAACTTTAAACTGTTACTTCTTGTACTTGTGCTCAGAATGTGTGGTGACATTGTGATCCACCCTGAGCTTGCTTTGCTTTGCTTGTTGTGCTGATCATACCCCACTTTGACTATGGGGGTGTGTCAGAATATTATGTTTCTCTAGTCTGCAGTGGGGTACTCTGTAGTGAGTACAACCCTGTTAGGGTTTTCTATATGTATCCCAATGCTTTCTAGTGCAATCATTCTCACTCTTTTCATTCTCGATTCTCACAAGCTTGTCCGCGGAAGTATCGCGGACAAAGGCACGAGAGCCCCAAACCCGGAACACCGACGCATCGCCAACCTTCCCCGTCCAACGCAGTGTAGGCGAGGTCTCCGGCAAGGAGACACGGGGCCAGAGGTTGAGCTGATGCGCAGCGTACCGGACCGCAAACGACCACTGAAAATGGGGAGCAGCCGCATGGATCATGGAGGTACGAGCCACCTCCATGACTAAGCCAATGCGGCGCTCAGCAACCCCATTTTGCTGCGGGGAGCCCGGAAGCGTGAACGACTGGAGGATGCCCTCCCCACGACAAAATTCCCGCAAGAGTTCGGAGGAGAACTCACCACCTCTGTCAGAGTGCAGACGCAGGACAGGAAGGTCCTCGCGGAACCGCTCGCGGAGCTGGAGACGGACTGCGCGGATCCAAGGGATCAAGACATCAGGGACGTCACCCTTGCTGCGCAAGGGGAAGACCGTGGTGTAGTGCGTGGAGTTGTCAACAACCAGCAGAAAGTAGCGCTCGCGGCCCTGTCCACTGACGCGGGCTGGGCTCCACACGTCCATGTGGAGAGTCTGCAGGGGAGCAGACGTCGGGGGAAACGAGGAGTGAGGAGCGGTGCGCTGCCGCCCTTCGACACAAGGAAGGCAGGGCGGAGCACGCGAGGGCGGGAGGGGAGGCAGAGACCTGGGAAGACCATAAACAAGGAGGCGGGAGTGCATGCCACGAAGGCGTGGCAGGGAGGGGTGACCAAGGTGGTGGTGCCACAGGAGAGTCTAGGAGGCGACACGAGCAGGGGCTGCTACCGGACCTGACGCGGACACATGAGCAGACGCAGCTACCTCACGAGGCTCAGTAGTCAGTGTGTACAGACTCGACCCAGGCCGACGAGTGAACTTGGCCAGGTGACGGCCCGTCCATGTAGACGTGCTGATCGACACACGCTGACCACCAGGAGTGGTGGTAGTGACCATCGCATCCTGGAGGGCAGCAGTACTCACCAAGTTTGTAGAGAACGAGGGGAGGTGAAGACCTGACAGTGAGCCAGACAGAACCGCCGAACACGGGAGAACAGTGGAGGAACGGGCAAGAACTGGCCCCCCTGAGGGGTTAGCCAGTCTGGCTTGATCATGTGCAGGGAGTGGAGTGATGATGGTACCGTCGCGAAAGAAACAGCGGGAAGCACCTGAGTCAAGTGTAAAGGTGTGCAAGGCCTCAACAAGCGTAGTACCAGGGAGAGAAGACTCACTAGCACCTAGAGCAGTAGCCTCTATACCTGGGTCAGGCGGCACACACAAGTAACAGTCACCCTCAGCACTAACAGACAAGGCACACATGGCAGCAAGGATAGCATCATAGTCAAGAGCAAAGATATCAACTCAAGACCTAAGCAGCTCTGGCCGGCGGGGGCACTCAGCCTCGTCTCCAAACTCTGCGTGCCTAGCGTCGTCAAGGCGGGAGAAGCAGCGGTGCTGAGTGTGAAACTTCCCGCATGTCTGACCAGCGTGGTCACATGTGCGAATGACATACGGGCAGCGAACACTACCCCCAGATGCCCCACACTGAGCAAACCACTCACGAAGCTGCTGGGGCGTAGGGGTCTTGCTCCGACGATGTTGCTGCTGTGTCTGGCCACCGCCAAAACCTCCCCTCTGAACAGCTCCACCCCGACTGCCACCACTCCCTCTGCCGCCACTACCGCCACCCCCACCGCTGCAACCACCACCGCCACCGAAGACCCCACTCCTGCCACCACTCCCACCGCTGCCACCACCTCCGCCACCTCCACCGCCTCCAATGTCGCCACCACCACCACTCCCGCTGCTGCCGCCACCACTCCCACTGCCGCCACCACCGCCAACCCCACCCCCACCGCTGCCACCACCACCGCCACCGAAGCCCCCACTCCCGCCACCGAAGCTCCCACTCCCGCCACCACTCTCACCGCCGCCACGACCTCCGCCACCTCCACCGCCTCCACTGCCTCCACCACCACCACCCCCACTGCCACCGCCACCACTCTTGCCACCCTTGCCCTTGCTGCTGCAGCGCTTCCCACTTAGAGCAAAAGCAGCCCCGACATCCTCAGCACCAAGGATGTCAACAGCAGCAGCAGAAGTGTAGGAGGGGGCAACGGGGGAGGGGGAACACCCCTCAAAGAAGGGTGTGCGATGAGTGCCACCAGCAGCACCTACAGCTACTACGCTAGTCTCAGCTG
This sequence comes from Closterium sp. Naga37s-1, assembly GCA_947471745.1. Lineage (NCBI taxonomy): Eukaryota > Viridiplantae > Streptophyta > Zygnematophyceae > Desmidiales > Closteriaceae > Closterium > Closterium sp. Naga37s-1. The sequence goes on along the minus strand of CANJKZ010000497.1, from coordinate 744,303 downwards.
CAAGGAGGTGCTTCTCGAGCAGGTCGACAGTGAGGTCTGTGGGGTCAAGTGCAAGAAAGTGGCCCCTGACAGCGCGAAGAGAGTCAGGGAGGCGGATGACTATGCAGTAGAGAGTGATGTACATCGGGGGCGGGTTCCTGTCTAGGAACTCGGCTTTGAGGGCAGCGCGGTAGCGAGAGTCGCTAGTGCAAAGGTGGGTAACGAGGTCCTCGACTATGGCAAAGGTTGACAGCTCGGGAAACAGGTAGGTCAGTATAAGGCGGCCGAGAGCAGCAGTGGCAGGGGAAGAGTAACGAGCGACTACAGCGGCGTACAGGGATTTAGCAGTCTTGTGCTGGCCAAAATGAGCGCGCTCGGCTAACGGCAGGTGGTTGCGAATGGCTAAGCGAGCAGCAGCGTCACGGTTAAGCCACTGTGAGCGATTCGCACTGTCAGCTGTGGCGGGAGGGGCGAGAAAGGCTCCAGACGTGTGGTCAAACAACGAAACGCTGTCTCTAGAATCGCTCAGTAGGAACAGCTGTAAGTCGTCTAGCCACATATCAAACTGGATCGAACGATCCTCATGATCGAAGGTGAGAACAGTGAGAGAAGCCATAGCGGGCAGAGCAGGGTGCCGCGCGACCAGCAGGGCAGCACGCAGGCAGGGCGGCGCGCGGGCACTAGGGAAGCGCGCAGGGCAGGGCGAGGCGGCGCACGGCTAGGGAAGAGCGGCACGCGGCCAGGGAAGGGCGGTGCAAGGGCAGAGCGGTGCGGCTGCCAGCAGGGCGGCGCGCGGGCAGCAGGGCGTCGGCCTGCAGGGCGGCGCACAGCGAGGCGGGCAGCAGCAGGGCGGCGCGGGTAGGGCGGTGTGGGCAGCGGTGCGGCTGCCAGCAGAGCGGCGCGCGGGCAGCAGGGCGCCGACCAGCAGGGCTGCACGCAGCAGGGCGGGCAGGAGCCGGGCGGCGCAAGCAGTAGGGCGGTGCGGGCAGCAGGGCGGCTAAGCGCGGGCAGGGCAGGGCGGCTAAGCGCGGGCAGGGCAGGGCGAGGCGCAGGCAGCAATGCGGTGCGCAGGCAGCAGGGCGACGCGACGGCCAGCAGGGCGACGCGTCTGACAGGGCAGGGCAACGCAAGAGCAAGCAGGGCGACGCGACAGCCAGCAGGGCGACGCGACAGACAGGGCTGGGCGACGTGACTAGTGGGGCAACGCTATGTGGTGGGCCCTAAAAAAATTCGGTCCGGGAACAGGACCTGCTCTGATACTGTGTCAGAATACTGAACGAGAATGGATGCATTGAAACAGAAAGTTGGTACAAGTACTATCCCTAATTGGGTTGTACCCCTTATGGGCTACCCCACTATAGCCTACACAATGTAAGCATTATAACATTTTGACGACACTTTCAGCCTTGGCTCCGGCTCTGTTTCTTGGCGGTCTACCCGCTCGTCTTCTGTTCTCAGTTCCAGTTGTGAGGCTAAGATCTACGCAGGGGCCATGGCTGCACAAGAGTTACGCTGGCTCACCTACCTGCTGGCCGACTTGGGAGAGCGGCCTCGTTCTCCTCCAGTTCTGTACGTTGACAACAAGGCCATGATTGCCTTGTGTCAGGAGCACAAACTGGAGCACAGGACGAAGCACATCGCTCTGCGTTACTTCCTTGCTCGAGAGTTGCAGAAGTGTGGTCAGCTTCGTCTTGCTTATATGGCCATTCGGGCCAACACTGCTGATATATTCACCAAGGCACTTCAGCCTGGTGATGATCAGCATTTCTGTACTGTTTTAGGCCTTGTGCCTACTTGGCCTCACTTGCTCACTTCGTGACTTTGCTTGTACTGTGATCCATATACATATACCTTCATGCTTACCTCTGCTAGGTTATTATCACTGTATTTTTTGTTCTCGTTTATATAATTCTGCATGTGAACTGGCCTTGTGGCCATTTGCTTGTGCTCAGAATCTGTGGTGACTTTATGATCCACCCTGAGCTTGCTTTTGTTTTTCTTGACTGGTCTTGTGACCTCCTGTTCTCCCCTACTTTGCCTATGGGGGTGTGTCAAACTGTTATAATGTTTATATTGTGTAGGGTGTAGTGGGGTAGCCCATAAGGGGTACAACCCAATTAGGGTTAGTACTTGTACCAACTTTCTTTTCAATGCAATCATTCCCTCGTCTAGTTTCTGATAGGCGCGCGGCTAGCAGGGCGGCGCGGCAGTTAGCAGGGTGGCGCGCGGCCAGCAGGGCGGCGCGACGGGCAGGGCAGGGCAGCGCGACTGGTGGGGCAGCGCGACGGGCAGGGTAGGGCGCTACGAGCAGGGTAACGTGCTACGGGCAGGGAACTATTCGGTGGGCCCTAAAAAACGGTCCTGGAACAGGACCCGCTCAGAGACCATGTCAGAATCTCAGTCACTATACCACTGGGATAAAAGGGCTTGTTAAGTAGCGGGTCAGTGCGCCCATAACCCCCCAAGACAACGAGCATGTAACCCTTCCCTAGGATCAACCGGGAATCACCAGTGGACCTCTGACACCCCCCGCACTGGGATGCCCGAAGTGCACACACTGGGATTCGAACCCGAGAGCTTCGCTCTGATACCATATCAGAATACTGAACGAGAATGAATGCATTGACAAGAAACTGAGTACAAGTAATAACCCTAATTGGGTTGTACCCCTTATGGGCTACCCCACTAGAGCCTACACAATATAAACATTATAACAGTTTGACATCCCGTAGGCGCAGCAGTATCGCACCTGTCATTATCGAAGCAGCGCTAGCAGTAGTATCGGATCAGCCCGTATCAAGGGCAGGAAGGTCAACAGTCGCAAGAGTCAACTATCGCGACTGTTGATCATCTGGACCGATGATTGACCATCGAGGAATTGCAATAGGCGTAACCGTGCGTACGGTTGCACGCAGCGACTCGGTAACAAGACGAAGTGCAATAGTCATAGTCAGTGTAGAAATGCTTGTAAAGCAGTTAGAATAAAGGAATGTACACCCCAGACAGGCCCCCAGAAGTAAGACTTTTTTGTCTGATTTGCTTGTTTTAGTCTGAGATTTCAGATTTTTTTTAGGGTGTACTCTGTAAAATTCAGAGTTTTTATTGTCTCAACTCAGTGAAAATCAGATTTTTCTCTAGGCTGACTCTGACGTTTCAGAGTTTTCCGAGAGTGTACTCTGATGAATTCAGAGTACAAACGAGTTCCGACTCTGAATGAATCTACCTGCGCGCCGACACCCAGGATTAGCTGTGGTACATACATTGTACCTGTACCGCCGCCCTGCGGCCCGATGTTTCCCTCGTACAGCTGGATGTTTCACCCGCCCTGCGGCGCGTTCTTTCCCTCGGTGTAAGATGCTGCAGCAGTTGCCACCCACGTAAACGTGATGGCAAGCAGACGGTCCTTTAGGCAGCATCGTGTACCACGATGCTGCAACATCCACACCACACACTCCAACGATGCGCCTCGTCGTTGCCGTGCATGGTAGGCAACCACCCACACAACTGAATGATGGCCCATCTTGGTAAAGGGCCTTCGTGTTTGTGCTAGGGTTTCATCCACACCCCTCAGCTACAACTCACGGGCCCAAGCCAGTGCCCAGTTTTGCCTCAGCCATCATCTCTCTAGTTCCTGCTCGGCAGGCTCTTTCACAGCCCCGCCATGGCGGTGCTGGACAATCCCGCCACAGGCGACGACGACCCTGATGAGCGGCCTACCTTAACAGACTTGGACTTCTTTCTTAGTACACTAGATCTCGATAAAGCTGTACGCGCCACGCCCGATACGATTCCCATACAGAAAGCACCCGCGGCTCCAGTTATCTCACTTTCTGCCGACCATGTGGCAGAGACATCTGCGGAACCAACCGTTGATTCACAGTCGCAGATTCCGACTCAGACCACGGCGCGCACGACCCGTCTCAAGCAGGCGACCTTGACCTTCGGCAAACCTGCGTCGTCAACTGCCAACGTCAACAACGCTCCCGGAACATCTGACCGACCGCGACCTCGCCTCAACATCAATCTGGCCGAGCTCATCGAGGGAGTTTACGACGAAGCGATTGACAAGTTCAAAAATCATTGGTCTACCCGTTTTCCGTGGCTCAGAATCACTAAAACCACTACCGGCTTGCCTGCGTTCAAGTGTACCGTTTGTGCAGCCTTTGCTGGCGATGCAGGAAAGTGCGGGAGGTGCGGGAGAGGCGCCACCGACCTGCAGACACAGTCTTTCCGTAAACACGCTGGCACGACGAAGCACAAGCTGGCGGTTGAGAGACATAAATCTGAAGAGGAGTGCAGTGGACGGCAGCCACAGATCGACCAACATCGCGCCGCGGTGGACAGTGAGAAGATGCGGACCGTCGCCCTTCTGGACTCGCTGCTGTTCATCAGCAGGTCTGACGCGCCCATGGGGATGTGGGTGAAACTGGTGCGGTACTTGTCGGAGAAGGGCGTGCAAGGCTTCCCTAAGAGAGGGTACGGCCAGGGCTGACTTTTCAAATTTAGGTACCCTGATTTCAACCTAAAAAAAAAAAAACTTTACCCTGAAGGCACATTTTCCAGAAAAACAGCACCCTGATTGCTCAGGGTTGAGAAGTAGTGAACTCTAATTGTTCAGGGTCGGGAATTGAAAATCAGGGTCGTAGTAACGCGCTCTTTTTTTACCGTGGACAAACGTCTCACTCAATCAGAAGTCTCATTCTTTACCCTAATCGCAACATGTGCTCGAAATCTGACAGTCTATTTCGACCAATAACAGCAACCTAAAATCTGACATTACAGATTCGCCCGATCTAGATGGTGGGTGTATGGGAACGAAACTTCGAAGAAACTTCGTCTCGATAAAGCGAGGGGAGGGGGGGGGGGGGGGGGGGGGAGGATTACGCACGTGGGGGGCACTGAAATCAATGCGAAGGGGTTATCAGGAGGAAATTTCCGAGAAACTTCGCCCCGATAACATCGCATTCAGGGTCCACAGGCCTCGTACTCTGTATTGACAGGGTCCGTGAAAACCCTACACTGAGAGTGTACACAAAATTTCAGGGTCCGCTAAAGCACCCTGAAATCACCCTGAAATCAGGGTAATTACCCTGAAAAAATCAGCCCTGGGTACGGCACCTACTACACCACGTGAGTGCAACTGCCGTACGCCTCTTTATAAACACCCACGTTTTAATAATGTTCTAACTAAATTGTTACTGACTATTGGTTCCATGTGCAGATACGGCTTCGGAGAGCTGACGCAAGCTACAGCTACATGGCTCCAGACAACCCAGCTGCAACATGTGCTGTCGTCGCCCTTCGTCGGCATCTCGATTGACGAGAGCACGGATAGGTGCAGCGGGAAGCACTTGATCCTGTTCATCACCTTCGTCCGTGACTTCAAGGTCGTCACGGAGTTCATGGCGCTTCTCACCGTGGAGAAGGCCGACGCCGCTTCTCTTCTGGGCGTTCTGCTATCACACCTGCTGGCAGTCGGGGTCGACCTGCAGCGCATTGCAGGCATCAGCACCGACGGCGCGAACGTCATGATGGGCTGCAAGGGCGGCCTCACGACACGCCTCCGCGTGCGCATTCCCCATTTGGTGTCATCCCACTGCATCGCGCACAGGTAAACCTGTAGGTGCATAGGGTTTTTTGAAGTTCTTTAACGGCTACATGTGACTAATGTTTCCCTTTTTTGTTTTTACAGGGAGGCACTGGCGGCTAAAACAGCCGCAGAGAAGATTCCCGCCTTCAACGTCATTGACACGGTGATCCGCACCGTGGCTGAGCATCTCGGTCGAAGTGGACCATGGCATCAGCGGTTCATGGGGCTGCAGGAAGTCTTCACCTCCACCTCACTGGAGCTGCAAGGGATCCATGCAGTCCGTTGGCTTTCGCGGGGCGACGCAATGCTCAGGCTCGTCGCCGTCCTTCCGGCTCTCATCGTGATGTTGAAGGAGTGGGACGCGACGCTCTATGCGCTGGTGACGAGCTACAGGTTTCATTTCCTCCTGTTTTTCATTGCAGATGTGCTTGAGCAGCTGAACATACTCAACAGGGCATTCCAGCACAAGGAGGTAAGCTCTGGTTTCTTGTTACTAGTTGTTAAGTCTTTGTGCTAATGCCAGCTTCGTTTCTTCTAACCTTAGTCACTAACCACCTGTCCACGTGTTTTTTTCCAGCTTGATTATGCCAGCGTGCATGCGCAGATCAAGCGTACAACATCCCACATCGAGAGCCGCTACGTCGACTGCGGAGACGACTTCGGAGGCGGCGTCAGCGAGCTGCTGTCCCCCTTCATCGCGCGCCATGGGCCTGGAGGAAATCAGGAGGTGAAGGTTGAAGGGGTTGATTCGGACGGCCGACCAGCACGCTTCAAATTCGTGCTGCACGAGGACGAGCTGGAGGAGTTTGAAGGGCCCGGCACCCACGATGGCTGTGTGGGGGTTTGCACAGGGTTTGCCGAGGTGATCGTGCACCAACTGGAGCACCGGCTTGGCGACCTGAACGGGATGTCCGGCGCTAGGCTCTTCACCCCCGACGAGTATCCGCTGGAGCGTGGAGAGAGGAACCGCAGGTGCCTCGAGTGGCTTCAGTCGCTTGTCACGCTGTTCAAGGCCGGCCTGACGGATGAGATCCTGCCAGGTAAGCCATTAAGCAGCTTGGTTTTAATATCAGGCTACCCCGATGCATCGTTTGTATTGCATGTCGCTTCAATGAATGTTTGAATTTGGGTTCTGAGCTTGCTCCTCCTGTTTTACTTCCTATCCCGTCAGGAATTGACAAGCGCCGCGCAAAGAGGGAGCTGCGCATGTTCGCTTCGGTGCTTGCAGCATCTACCAAGGGCGAGCGCAGTTTTCACGCGGGTCTCACTGCCATGCTCAAGACTCCCGACTGGCGGGAGAACTACCCCAACTTGGTGCTCCTGTGGGTGGCGGTTGCTGTACTGCCGCTGAGCACCGTGGAGTGCGAGCGGGGGTTCTCCCACCAAAACATCATTAAGTCGTGGAAGAGGGGCGCGCTCAAGGATGCTCGCCTGGGGGACCTTATGTGCATGAGCTTGATGGATTACGCCCCCGACTGGGATGAGATTGTGACAGTCTGGAGGAGTTACAAGAAGCGCAAGCCCCAGAGCAACGCTCCACTCCCGCCTGCAGGAAAGCAACACAACAAGAAGGCCAGGGAGGCAGATGAAGAGATGGATGTAGTTGACCTAGAAGATGAGCAGGATGCAGTTGACTCTGATGATGATGATGGATTTAATGAGTAGGAGTCTAGGAGAGGAGGATTAGTAGGATGTTGTAGTGCTAGGATACATGAATAGGGTAGTTCTAGCTCTGGCTAATCAAAGAAAAGTAGCATTTTGTATGTAGGCTTTTGCAATGTACGTTACGTAGTTCAAACAAGACGATCAGTTCAGCAAGACAGCTAGAAAGACAATCAGACTTGATAGGCGGTGATTCTGAATCTTTCAGACTTTTATTTTAGGGAACTCTGAACTATCAGCCTTTTTTTTGTTGCAACTCTGTCAGATTCAGACTACCGTACAACTTTGGGAGAGTCTGACGAATCAGACAGGCTAAAAACGAATATGAGGGGCTGACCCCAGAGTACATGGCTAGTTAGTTAGATATATTTATTGTGTGTAATTTTATGTTTTAATCAACTTTGTCATCTACATTCACTATGATCAGAGTTCCTACAACAAAAGACTTCCGCGACCAAACCTTCTAAAGCATTCCTATCCTATCCAATATCCTCACTCTAACAACCAAGGGGAAACCATAGGGTTGTGAGAAGGATTAGGTAAGGTGTCAAAAGAATCATCCACAGCAGCCCAGAGACCAGGCCCTTCCTACTCTGAACAACCCGATTGTTCCTCCAGCACACACAACCTAGTGCATGTGACAACGGCAATCAAATAAACGAATGTCAACAAATTGCATGAAGCCAGCATCAGGAACATACCCATTGGCTGGACTCTACTACTCATACCGTACAAGCAAGCAGCATAAAACGAATGTCTTGTAAAAGCCCCAGCCTGCAATCCCCAACCCAAATGGCCATGGCTATCCGGTGATGACCTGCTCGTTGACAGGATGCTACATAGTAGTCAAATAGTTGAAAGACAAGGGGAGAGGAAGAGGTTCTGTAGTGTGTTGCCCACCCACACCCCCCTTGTAGGTCTTTACCCGCCTCCCACTTTGTTCTTCACCAGTCACTGAGTGCACCAAACACAGCATAACAGGCATGCCACTTCAGAGCACCAGCCGTCGTGCCAGATCAGAACACGAATCAGCAATCCACCTCAGCACACAAACCCCTTGCGCCAGCAGCCAAGGGAGAGGGCGGAGTGGAACAGACCCCGCCGAGAGAACCTAGAGAAACGGCAATCCGAAGTCAACAGGTGGCTCGTAACGTAATCCGAAGGAGTCCCCTGGATGTAATTTTCCGCGTCAGCACCCACCACCTGCCACGCCCAAACCACCCCACTGTACTCCACGTCATACCCAGTCGGAGCCGCTTCGGGATTGTTCAGATTGTACAATGTTTGGCCGAGAATTCCGTGCGTGCGTGTAGACAGCTGCTCGTCTAAAATCTCCATCGAAAAGTGGATGAACGAATCTTCGGGCCGGCGAACTCCCCCAATTTCCGGACGCATGCGAAGGAGAATCTTCAAAGTATCGCGAACAGACACAGTGTACACGTCTGACTCCTCATCCCCCTCTTTCCTCCCGGCTTCGTCAAATTCAATCTCGATTTCCCCGTCAGCCGTCCCGTACTTGGTTCCCTCCGTCAGATTAAACTCCCGGCCGTCTAGCACAATCCGCTTCATATACCCGCCGTTTCGCGCGGGACTCGCGCTCGTTTTCGCGAAAAGCGCGAGCTTATGATTGGGCGTGATGAATCCGAGGCCCTTGATCCACGAGTGCGTTTCCTTGACGCCTTTCGCGCTGGTTTCCGTGTAACCGTCGAGGTACATGTTGACGTGGACGTTATTATCCGAAAGCATGCAGTAGCTGTGGCCGGGCTGGCCGGTGAAATCGAAATGCACTCCATCCCACCCCACGAAATGCGGATCGCCCTTCACGCCAGGAGGAGGCGGAGAGGTCACAGAGACGGTGGGAGAAGTGGTGGTGGTGGAAGAGGAAGAAGAAGAGGAGGAAGTGGAGGAGGAGGAGCCGGAGGAGGTGGTTGAAGGGGACTGCTGCTGGGTGGCAGAAGCAGGGGGGTTGCAGAACCCGCCAACGCTGAAAGAGGGAGGGAGGGTCAGGGTAAGCAGAGGATAGACAACGCGTTGAAGGAAGAGGAAAACTGGTAACAACACGACAAGCATTTCGTAAAGGAGAATCATTTGCATTCAGCACAATTGTAGCAGCAAAGGTGGTTGCATCACGGAAGCATACATGGATTTGCAAATAAAAGGGAAAAAAAAAAAAAAAAAAAAAAAAAAAAAAAGAGTGGGGGGAAGGGAGAGGGAGAGGGAAGAGGGGAGGGGGAAGTGGGGGTGGGGAGGGGGGCTGACAAAATAATTTACACTTGATATTCAAAAGGAAATAAAGAACAAAAATGTAAGCGGCGGCACTTACTAGCTGAGAGGCCCGCTAATCGCCAGGCCAGCCGGTGCCTCGGAGAGCAGGAAGCACTGCTTCTGCCCGCCAGGGGCGGAAGAGATGGAGCTGAAGGGGGGGGGGAGGGAGGAGGAAGGGGGGTTGGGGGAGGGGAAGGGAGTGAGAAGCGAATGGTTAGGGAGGGAAAGGAGCACAGGTGCCGAGGGGAGCAGGAAGCATTGCTTCGGTAAGCCAGGGGCGGAATAGATGGAACGGGGATGGTAGGGGAAGGATAGGCAGAGAGGAGTCAGGGGGGAGGGGAGGGAGGGCGAGCGAGTGGGGGAAATGATGGGCGAAGGAAAGGAGCACAGGTGCTGCGGATAGCAGGGGTGAAATAAGTGGAGCTGATGGGTTGTAGTGAGGGTGAGGGGGAGTGAGGGGGAGTGAGGGGGAAGGGGAAAATGCGGTTGCGGCCTCTGGAAGAAGAGACGCGGAGTTCGCGCAGTCCGTGCAGCGAAGCAAGGGGAGCGGGGCAGATTGCGGTGCAATGCGGTGGAGAGCAATGCAGAGCGGGGCAGCGCGATGGAGTGCGGTGGAGTGCGTATCGAAACCTACTCTGGCGTGTAGAACTGGAAGTAGTGGCAGGCGGCGGTGTTGGCGCAATCCGTGCAGCAAAGCATAGGAGAACAGTGGTGAGTGGTGGAGTGCGGTGGAATGCGGTGGAATGCGACCTACTCAGGGGTGTAGAACTGGAAATAGTGGCAGGCGGCGGTGTTGGCGCAATCCGTGCAGCAGTCGGGGAAGGTCTTCGCCTGCCATGGGGGGAAGGAGGGGGGACAGGGGGGGAATGGAAGAGTGGGGAGGGAAAGGGACGGGAGGGGAGGGGAGGGGAGGGCAATGGAGGAAAAAAGAGGGGGTGGGGAGAAGGGGGGGAGAGGGGAAGGGGGGAGAAGGGAGGGGGAGGGAGGTGTCAGAAAAGCGACGAGCGAAGAGCGGGGAGCGCAAGGCAGAGGGGGAGAGAGTGAAGAGCGAAAAGCGAAGAATAAAACAGACGGGAGAGTGGGTGTGAAGGACAAGAGTAACAGAAAGAGGAAGGAGGGGGAGAGGGGGGATGGGAGAGTGGGGGAGGGGAACGGGAGGCGGGAGGGGGGGAATGGGAGGGGGGAGAAAGGGCTGGGGGCGGGAACGACTGCACGGGAAGGCGAAAGGGTACGCGGCTCGGCAGCCAGTCATGAAAACGTGAGCGACTTACATCAGTAGACGACTTGGCAAGGTCTGAGCTGATTCGCGTGCCGTAGATCTGGTGGGATGGGGAACGGGAGGGAAAGGGAAAGACGGAGAAGGGGAGGAGAGAAAAGGTGAGGGGGGGTGAATGAGGGATGTGGGTAGGCATATGGCAGCTGGCGCAATGGGGCTGGTTGCCTTGCCGTAGGAGGCGGAAGTGGGAGAGTGAGAGTAGTGGATGGCGGAGAGGGAAGAGTAGGAGGGGTATCCGTCCACTACTCTCACACCCCCACTCGCATTCATACCCGATAACGGCTTCGAATGCAGCAGCGCGCTACCTGCATACTCGACGCTCGTATGTACGTGATAACAGCATACCCAACAACAGCTCAGGATCAAACTGTACAAAACGTACGTATTCGCCGTAGTTCATGTTCTGAACGGCATCCGCTTTCGACGCCTGCTGAAACGTGCCCTTGTAGAATCCCAGTGACGGATTCTGGCAAGCTGACGGAGAGCAACCGTTAACTGGCAGAGACAGAAAATCCGACGTTGACGTTGACGGTGGCGATGCGGGAGTGCCGCTAGATGCCGTGTTGCCATTGTTCTGGGTATTCCCGTTACTGGCAGAGTTTCCGTTGCTAGCTGTATTCCCAGCAGCCGCGGAATTTCCATTGTTCTGCGTATTCCCGCTACTAGCAGTATTCCCTGCAGCCGCAGTGTTTCCGTTGCTCTGGGTGTTGCCGTTGCTGGCGGTGTTCCCGCTACCAGCGGTATTTCCGGCAGCCGCAGTGTTTCCGCTGCTCTGGGTGTTTCCGTTGCTAGCGGTATTCCCCGTAGCCGCAGTGTTCCCGTTGTTCTTGGTATTCCCGTTACTAGCAGTATTTCCGTTACCAGTGGTAGTGGTTCCGCTAGAGCTAGAAGACCCGGTAGAGGCGGTCCCGCTAGAAGTGGTTCCGCTGCTAGTGGTTCCGCTGCTAGTGGTTCCGCTGCTAGTGGTTCCGCTGCTAGTGGTTCCGCTGCTAGTGGTTCCGCTGCTGGTGGTTCCGCTGCTAGTGGTTCCGCTGCTAGTGGTTCCGCTGCTAGTGGTTCCGCTGCTAGTGGTCCCGCTGCTAGTGGTCCCGCTAGAGGTAGAGGAGCCTGTATTTTTCGTCGACCCGCCACCATTTCCATTGCCGCCTGCCGCTCCGTCCGCGATAAGTATTAATGTGGAGGCGAGAAGAGTTATCCCTATCAATATCGCGACGCGTGTGCGATACGCCATGATTCCCTTTGCTTAGGACGACAACTCTAGGGTTTGCGACGAGTGCGACGCCTGCGATGCCTATTAGTCGCGCGGATTCAGGAACCTATCGATAAAATCGCAAGGAGCTAGCGTCGGGATCCGATGGAGACACTACGCTTCGCCCCGTAAACGACTTCGCGTAAGAGCAATCCTCGTTGTCAGCGCGAAATGCGGTGTAGGGAAGGGAGGGACAGTTGGGGCAGAGGTACTGGAAGAAGACATGATGAGATAGGGCTTCGGTAGGTGTGTGCTAAGGGCTGGTGTGATGATGAAATTTACAACTAGGTGAAAACGGTTGAGCAAGGTGCTAGCAAATAAACGGCATGTACTGTACGGTTAGGATGATGTTGGCGGGAGTGAGAATATTATGAATGAGTGAAGCTACACACATGATACGGTACTGTCCGGTTTCTCGAATTCTATGCTGGTACTTGACGATCTATACTGGTCCATACGTTCTCAGATTTGGACTTCTCAACTGGCTGTGTTGTAACTTGTTGAGCTTCTGTTACGCTAACAGTTGAGGGCGGGATCACTTATCTGTTCTGAGTTTCAGGTGGCTGGCAGGAGTGTAATTATGCTACGCGACATCAGTCCAGCTGAGTTTGGTTAGCACATATTGTTGATTTCGACAGTCCAGAAGTTGTAAAAGACGAGATATCTGAGAGCGATTGGGCGGAGATTGTTAATAAACGACAAAAGAGACTGAGACTAAGAGATATGACTAACCCAGATTGTCATGTCTTGTGTGGCGTTATGCTGGCTTGTAGCTGTAATGGTTCGCTAAGCACCAAAAACGTCTGGCCATGTGTCAGATCAGTCCAGTTGACTTCTATTCAGGTGGTGTAACAGAACGTTCACGCCAGAAGGCAAGGCAAGGACCACCAAGGGAGCTTGGCACTGACAACACCACCAGATGACCAACTGTGTGATGGGTTTTGTGCGATAGAGCTTGGTTTTTTTAGGCGGTGGACACTGAAATTCCTACATATGCCATTATATTTCTGCAGTTTCAAACTAGGATTGCCTTGAAGGGGCAAAATAAATTTACAGTCACCACGTTGCTGAATGACATGCCAGTTGTATCGGTCAACATTGTGCCTAATGTCAGAACATTATAGCTTATACATTTGTGTAGGCTGTAGTGGGGTAGCCCATAAGGGGTACAACCCAATTAGGGTTAGTACTGTTATAATATATCTGTAACTGCCTGTAGCTGTAGCTAGTGTAGTTATTATAAACTTGTTGGTGGTGCACCTTCTTTGCATGGTTTGTTTGCTATTTGTACCTCGCTCAATAGTGAACTCACCCTCTTTTTGGCTAAACTCTCTCGACTCCCTTTGGCCTAGGCTACTAAGCCTATGCCCTACACTTTCTATTCAACATGGTATTCAGAGCAGGCACCTTCCTGCTGCCTTCCTTAACGGGCCCACCAAGTCTTCCGCTGCTGTCCTGCCTATCGCGCGCTATGGGCGCGCAGCGGTTTTCTGCCCGTCGCGCCGCCCTGCTGAACGCGCGATGCCCTGCCTGCCCGTCGTGCGCCCCGTGGCGCGCGACGGTGCCCTGCCTGCTCGTCGTGTGCCCCGTGGCGCGCGACGGTGCCCTGCCTGCCTGCCTGCCTGCCTGCCCGTCGTGCGCCCCGTGGCGCGCGACGGTGGCGCGCGACGGTGCCCTGCCCGTCGTGCGCCCCGAGGCGTGCGGCGGTTTCGTCGCCTGTCGGGCGCACCGGGGGCCCGCGCACCCCCCCCCACCCCCCTGCCTTTTCCCGTCGCCTGTCGAGGCGACCCGGGGGGCCGCGACCTGGGGGGGGGGGGGGGCGCGTCGCCCCTTCTGTCGCCCGTCACGGCGCCCTGGGGGGCCGCGCGTCGGCCCCTCCCGTCTTCGTCGCGGCCCTGCCCTGCCCTGTCGTCCTGCCCCGGCCCTGTCCCGGCCCTGCCCTGCTGCCGCCCCTGCTACGGCCCTGCCCTGTGTTGGGGTTTGGGGGTGGTGAGGGTGGTGTGTTTCCCTTCCCCTCCTCCTCCTTTCGTTTCCACTGCTGCAGCTGCCGCTGGGGGGGAGGGTGTGAGGGTGTGGGGGAGCCAGGGGAGTGGCATTGGGGTGGCGGGTGTGAGACCAACCAGCCCCCGTCCCTCTGAGGTGGGGGGGGGGGGGGGAGGAGAGTAAAGGGGTGGCAGGAGTGCCTGTCCCTTTGCTGCTGTCCCTGCTTTGTTACCTTGCCTGCTGTTACTGTTTTCTCTGTTCGTGGTGTACCCATCCAGGATGTGTCGCTGCACAGACTCCTGCTGCAGGCAGTTATGGGGGAGTGTTAGAATATATCTGTAACTGCCTGTAGCTGTAGTTAGTGTAGTTATTATAAACTTGTTGGTGGTGCACCTTCTTTGCGTGGTTTGTTTGCTATTTGTACCTCGCTCAATAGTGAACTCACCCTCTTTTTGGCTAAACTCTCTCGATTCCCTTTGGCCTAGGCTACTAAGCCTAGGCCCTACACTTTCTATTCAACAAGTACTTGTACCCAACTGTTTGCTAGTTCATTCATTCTCGTTCACTCATTTCTCACATGGTTTCAGAGCAGGTCCCCTAGGACCGTTTTTTTTTGCCCACCACCTGCTGCCCTGCTAGCCTAGGCCCCGCCCCCTAGCCTCGCGCCCGTCGCCCCTAGGCCCCGGCCCGTCGCCACCCCTAGCTCGGCCCGTCGCCCCCTTGGCGTCGCCCCTAGCCCTAGGCCCGTCGCAGCCCCGTCGACCTAGGCTCTCGGCCCCGCGGCCCCGTCGCCCCTGGCCCCTCGGCCTCGTCGCCCTAGGCCCGTCGCCCCGCGACCCCTCGGCCCTCGCCCCGCGACCCCGTCGACCGCGGCCCCGTCGACCCTCGTAGACCATCGCCCCTCGGCCCCTTAGGCCCCTGGCCCCGCGGCCCCGTCGACCTAGGCTCCCGGCCCCTCGGCCCTCGCCCCTCGGCCCCTTAGGCCCCTGGCCCCGTGGCCCCGTCGACCTAGGCCCCAGGCCCCGCGGCCCCGTCGCCCATGGCCCCTCGGCCCCGTCGCCCTAGGCCCATCGCCCCGTGGCCCCTTGCCCCTCGGCCCCTAAGGCTCCTGGCCCCGCGGCCCCGTCGACCTAGGCCCCCGGCCCCTCGGCCCTCGCCCCTCGGCCCCTTAGGCCACTGGCCCCGCGGCCCTTAGACCTAGGCCCTCGGCCCCTCGGCCCTCGCCCCTTGGCCCCTTAGGCCCCTGGCCCCTCGGCCCCGTCGACCCAGGCCCCCCGTCGCCTTCGGCCCTTGCCCCTCGGCCCCTTAGGCCCCTGGCCCCGCGGCCCCGTCGCCCTCGGACCTTGCCCCTCGGCCCCTTAGGCCCCTGGCCCCGCGGCCCCGTCGACCTAGGCCCCCCGTCGCCCTCGGCCCTCGCCCCTCGGCCCCCTGTGTACCTGGCCCCGCGGCCCGTCGCCCTTCGGCCCCTCGGCCCCTTGGCCCCTTGGCCCCTTAGCCCCCAGGCACCTCGGCCCCTCGGCCCCTTGGCCCCTCGGCCCCTCGCCCCTAGGCACCAGGCACCTCGGCCCCTCGCCCCTTGGCCCCTCGGCCCTGTGGCCCCTCGTGTTTGGCCCCTCGGCCCCTAGCAGCGGCCCCGGTACCCCGTGACTCCTAGGCCCCTCGGCCCCCCCTCCCGTCGTGTTTGGCCCCTTGGCCCTTAGACCCCAGGCCCCTCGGCTCCTCGGCCCCTTGGCCCCTCGGCCCCTAGGCCCGCTGCTACTGCTACTGCTACTGCTACTACTGCTGCTAGTCCTGCTGCTGCTACTGCTACAGCTGCTCCTGAGTGCTGCGCCACTATGGCTTCGCTTAGAGTTCTAGCGTTTGATCATGAGGGCAGACCGGTTGCATTCGACACGTGGCACGACGATTTGCAACTGTACCTACTGAGCGACATTAAGGACAGTGTCTCACTGTTTGACCACGTGTCCAGTGTCGCTCCAACCCCTCCCGCCACAGCTGACGGTGGGACTCGTTCCCAGTGGCTGTCTCGTGACGCTGCTGCCCGCTTAGCCATTCGCAACCACCTGCCGGTGGCCGAATGTACCCACTTTGGACAGCACAGGACAGCACAGGCCCTGTACGACGCTGTCGTTGCTCGCTACTCCTCCCCTGCCACTGCTGCTCTAGGCAGACTACTACTGCCCTACCTGTTCCCTGAGCTGTCGGCTTTTGCCACCATAGCGGACCTGGTCACCCACCTGCGCACTAGCGACGCTCGCTACCGCGCTACCATCCCTGCTGAGTTCCTTGCCACAAACCAGCCCCCGATGTTCATCTCCCTCTACTTCATAGTTACTCGCCTCCCTGACTCTCTTCACTCTGTCAGGGACCACTTTCTCTCCCTTGACCCCACCTCCCTCACTGTTGACCTCCTCGAGCAGCATCTCCTCGCAGCTGAGACTAGTGCAGTTGCTGTAGGTGCTGCTCGTGGCACTCCGCGCCCGCCCTTCTTTGAGGAGTGCTCCCCCTCCCCCCTTTCCCCCTCCTTCGCCTCTTCTGCTGCTGCAGACGTCTCTGTTACTGAGGACGTCAGTGCTCCTTCGACTAGTGCGAAGCGCCGCAACAGCAAGAGCAAGGGTGGCCGGGGTGGTGGAGGTGGCAGCGGTAGTGGTGGAGGTGGCAGCCGTAGTGGTGGAGGTGGCAGTGGGGGCGGTAGTGGGGGCAGCGGTGGAGGTGGTGGAGGCAGTGGAGGTGGTGGCGGCGGTGGGACTGGTGGCGGCAGTGGGGGCTCTGGTGGCGGCGGTGGAGGCAGCGGAGGGAGTGGCGACAGTGGAGGCGGTGGGACTGGTGGTGGCAGGTCTGGACCTATGCGTGGAGGCCCTGGTGGTGGTCAGCGACAGCAGCAGCAGCGTCGGAGTAAGACCCAGTCGCGCTAGCAGCTCCGTGAGTGGTTGGTTCCGCGTGGGACAGGTGGGGGTAGTGAGACCTGCCCGTATGTCATTCGCACGGGTGTCCATGCGGGCCAGACATGCGGGAAGTTTCACACTGAGCACCGCTGCTACTCCCGCCTTGACGACGCCTGGCGTGCTGAGTTTGGTGATGACGTCGAGCGCCCTCGCTGAACGGATTTGCTTAGGTCGGGAGTTGCTATCTTTGACCTAGACTATGATGCTATTATCTCTGCCATGTATGCTTTATCTTTTAGTGCTGACGGTGACTGTTACTGGTATGTGCCACCTGACCCAGGTATAGCGGCTGCTGCTCTAGGTGCTAGTGCGTATGGTACTCCCGCTGGTACTGCGCCTGCTGAGGCCTTGCACACCTTCACGTTGGACTCCGGCGCCTCGCGATGTTTCTTTTGTGACAGCACCACTCTCACTCCTCTCCCTGCACCTGTCCCGGTCAGACTGGCTGACCCCTCTGGGGGCCCGGTCGTTGCCATTTCCTCCACTGTCCTCCCGTGTCCGGCGGTTCCGTCCGGCTCACTGTCAGGTCTTCACCTCCCCTCGTTCTCGATGAACTTGGTGAGTACCGCTGCCCTTCAAGATGCGATGGTCACTACCACCACTCATGGGGGTCAGCGTGTGTTGATCTGCACGTGCACACAGAAGGGGCATCACCTGGCTACGTTCACTCGTCGGCCAGGGTCGAGTCTGTACACGCTGGCTACCGGGCCTCCTCAGGTCACTGCGTCTGCTCAGGTGTTCGCGTCAGGTCAGGTAGCCGCCTCTTGCTCGTGTCGCCTCCTGTTGCACCAGACTCTCCTTACCGGAGACCTCGCCCACACTGCGTTGGACGGGGAAGGTTGGCGATGCGTCGGTGTTTCGGGTCTGGGGTTCTCGTGCCTTTGTTCGCGATACGTCTGCGGACAAGCTCTCGGCCCACGCCATTCCATGCGTCTTCCTTGGCTTTGTCCCTGATGCGCCTGGCTGGCAGTTTTACCACCCCACCTCAAGCCGTGTCCTCCCGTCTCAGGACGTCACGTTCGACGAATCGGTTCCCTTCTACTGTCTCTTCCCCTACCGCTCTGCCCCTCCCGCGCCCCCGCCGCTCTTCCTTGCTCCCGGTCCACCTCCGATAGACCCCCTCCCACCCCAGGGTCCTGCTCCCTCGGGTGTGTCTCAGGTAGACCCTCTCCCTGGTACTGCGCCTGTTCAGGTAGCTGTCGGCTCAGGTGCTGCTCGAGGTGCTGCGTCTGGGGGTCCAGAGCCGGGGGGTGCGGGGTCTGAGGGTGCTGGGTCTGGGGGTGCTGAGCCTGGGGGTGCTGAGCCTAGGGGTGTTGAGCCTGGGGGTGCTGAGTCGGAGGGTGCGGAGTCAGGGGGTGCTGAGCCCCGGGGTGCTGCTACGTCTGGAGGTCTTGCTGGTGTTTCGCCGCGACTATCTTCGCAGCAGCTGCATGAGTGGCTTGTTCGGCGCGCACACCGTCGAAGTGGAGCTCCCGGAGCTGGAAGCGCTGGAGACACTGGAGCTGGAGGTGCTGCTGTTCCTGCTGGAGCTGGCGGTACTGGAGGTGCTGCGGCTACTGGTCCTGGAGGTGCTCGTACCAGTGGTGCTAGAGCTGCCAGGACTGGTGGTGTTGGGTGCGCTGGAGCTGGAGACCCTACGAAGCCTGGAGCAGCTGGCGCTGGAGGCGTTGGAGCTGGAGGAGCTGGAGTTGGAGGCCCTGGCGCAGGAGGCACTGGAGCTGCCGGAGCTGGAGTTAGAGGCACTGGCACCGGAGGCGCTAGAGCTGCAGGAGCTGGAGCTGTTGACCCTGGCGCTGGAGGTGCTGGAGGCGCTGTGTGGCCGCGACCGTACTTTCTTCCCCTGCTTCAGCAGGTTCTTCGTGTCCCGTCTTCTACTGGTCTTCCTCCTCTCTTCCTGTGTCCGCCGCCTGACCAGTCGCAGCCGCCGTTACAGCCAGCCTCCCCTCTGCCTGCTCCCTCTCCCTACACTGAGCACTCCGGCGAACCTACAGAGCGTCGTGAGCCTGAGTCTCGTCCTGTCCTGCCTGCGTCGCGCTCCTCGTTCGCGTCCTCCTCCTGTTTACGGCATGCACGCTATGGCACTCCGTCCTTCCTCTGTTCCACTGCGTGTTCCTCTGCCTGCTCCTCCCGAGTCCTCTCTTCCTGAGGTGCCGACCCTGCGTCTGACCGCACTCGTGCTGCCAGTCCCTCTGTCTCTCGTCTCCTCGCCACTGCTGTCACTGACCCTTCCTTTGAGTCTGCTACTGCGTCTGCTCTAGTTCCTGAGCTGCTTGACTTTGCTGCCGCCTGCCATCTCGACTACGCCACTGCTCTAGTTGCTGAGTCTGTGTGTGCCAGTCCTCCGTCCGTCGAGGGTGAGTGTGCTCTTGGCACGGACGTCCATGAGGACAGGCAGGAGGACTTTGAGTGTCTTGCAGCTGCTGTACCTCGTTTTGCGTCCATGCTGCTTTCCCCTGAGGGAGACCCGGATGCACCAGACATCCCAACCCTGCGCTCTTACGCAGAGGCGATTACGGGTCCTTACTCCTCTCAGTGGCAGGCAGCTATGGATGCCAAGATGGCATCCTGGAAGTCCACAGGCACCTACATCGACGAAGCTCCCCCGTCTTGGGCGAACATAGTCGATGACATGTGGATTTTCAGGGTGAAGCGGCCGCCGGGTTCTCCGCCTGCCTTCAAGGCGCGTTACGTTGCTAGAGGCTTCAGTCTGCGACAGGGAGCTGACTACTTCCAGACCTTCTCCCCCACCCCGAAGATGACTACTCTTCGGGTGTTGCTGCACGTTGCTGCTCAGCGTGACTACGAGTTGCACTCTCTGGACTTCAGCACAGCTTTCCTGCAGGGCAGCCTGCACAAGGAGATCTGGCTGCGCCGACCACCTGGTTTCACTGGGAAGTTTCCTGCAGGTACCCAGTGGAGCCTCCGCCGGCCAGTCTACGGTCTCCGCCAGGCGCCTTGCGAGTGGCACGACACACTGAGGACTACACTTGCGGCTCTTGGGTTTGCTCCTTCTACTGCTGACCCGTCGATGTTTCTCCGCACTGACACCTCGCTGCCGTCGTTCTACGTCCTTGTGTACGTCGGCGACCTCGTCTTTGCCACTGCTGACACTGAGGCACCGACCCTTGTGAAGTCCGAGCTGCAGAAGAGACAAACCTGCACTGACCTGGGTGAACTGTGCAGCTATCTTGGCTTGCAGATCACTCGGGACAGAGCACGGCGCACCATCACACTGACTCAGTCACACATGGTGCACCAGGTCCTTCAGCACTTCGGCTTCTAGTTCTCCTCGCCACAGCCTACTCCTCTGTCTACCAGCCACTCGCTCTCAGCTCCACCTTCGGACGAGTCCGTGGAGCCGAGTGGTCCGTACCCAGAGCTTGTGGGTTGCTTCATGTACCTGATGACGTGCACACGACCTGACCTCGCGTACCCTCTCAGCCTTCTGGCTTACTACTGGCTCCCAGTAGGCACCGAAAGGTGCACTGGGATGCTGCAAAGAGGGTACTGCGTTACCTGTGTAGTTCGTCGGGCATGGGGCTCGTGCTTGGAGGACGGGGTCGAGTTGTTCTCACTGGTCACGCAGACGCCTCCTGGGTTGACGACTCAGCTACACAGCGGTCGTCGCAGGGTTACACCTTCAGCCTTGGTTCCGACTCTGTTTCTTGGTGGTCTACCCGCTCGTCTTCGGTTCTCAGCTCCATTTGTGAGGCTGAGATATACGCCGGGGCTATGGCTGCTCAGGAGCTACGCTGGCTCACCTACCTGCTGACCGACTTGGGAGAGCAGCCTCGTTCGCCTCCATTTCTATACGTAGACAACAAGGTCATGATTGCCTTGTGTTAGGAGCACAGACTGGAGCACAGAACGAAGCACATCGCTCTGTGATACTTCCTTGCTCGAGAGTTGCAGCAGCGTGGCCAGCTTCGTCTTGCGTACGTGGCCACTCGGGCCAACACTGCTGATGTCTTCACCAAGGCACTTCCGCCTGGTGATCATCAGCGCTTTGCTACTGTGTTAGGCCTTGTGCCTACTTTGCCTCACTTGCTTACTGCCTGACTCTGCTTGTATTGTGATCTATATATATACCTGCATGCTTGCACTTGCTAGCGTATGATCACTGTATTGTTTGTTCTCTTTTATATAACTCAGCATGTGAACTGGCCTCGTGGCCCTTTGCTTGTGCTCGGACTATGTGGTGATATTGTGATCCACCCTGAGCTTGCTTTGGTTTTCTTGACTGGTCTTGTGACCACTTGTTCTCCCCCAATTTGCCTATGTGGGTGTGTCAGAACATTATAGCTTATACATTTGTGTAGGCTGTAGTGGGGTAGCCCATAAGGGGTACAACCCAACTAGGGTTAGTACTTGTACCCAACTGTTTGCTAGTTCATTCATTCTCGTTCACTCATTTTTGACACCTAAGTGATTTTATTCCCTTTCTAAGGTATGGGTTTGAGCAACAATCGTTATCTTGACAAATAATGGGCATATATGGTGTTGGAAACTTATAGTTGGCGCTTCTGAAGTATCGAAGTAAAAATACGAACGAAGCAGACTACAGTGAAGCAACAAGCGAGTCAACCAAGGATATCTAACAAAAATGTAACAGCTGGAAGTTACGCGAAGGTCAAAGGTCAGCGACCTTTGACTCGACGAAATACAACGCGACAGCAAGGACAAACAACTGACTCGGTATTGAGCAATTGCCCGAGTCGTTACTGTATCGAACCGCAACACCAAAACAGTTGTACCTCATCGTATTCCTTGTAATCATATATATATCCTTGTATCTCTTTGCTTTAATCAATTCATCTTGCTCTCACACACTAGTGCAAGGTGGTTCAACAAGTTTACTTTATGCTTCCGCAATTACAACATCTCTACTCAAAGTCTTAGCCTTTAAAATATGTTAAGGGTTTCTTCTCAGCCCAACATGGTATGAGAGCCTCCAAGGCAAGATCGACTACTCAAACTCCTACAACAGCACAAGACATGGAAACTCAGAAGGAGAGGAGTTCCTCCAACGGATCTCCCGGCACTACTCCTACTCCACCTCCAGCCTCTGGCCTACAGTCAGAGGAAGGCACAGCAACAAGACCGGCTGTGGAGTCTACCGAAACTCCCGCAAATCAAACAACAGGTTTCGACCAAAGCATGATGGATATTTTTTTCTCCTTCATGTCCTTCTACGAGCAACAACAGCAAACAGCACCTGCGCAGTCAAACAACAGCAACAACAACAACGATGTCACACCCATGAGTCTAGACGACTCATCCTACACGCGCCGTAACCAGCAATAACCTACGTACGAGCCCCAACGCGGCTCCATCAGCTTCATGCCACACCAGCCTTTACATGGAGAAGAGAAGACACTGGACGCGCTTCAGATACAGTCACAATTTGCACATGTCTTAAAACTGCAAACGTCAACGCCTTTTGACGGGAGAGACTTCTATACCTGGTCATTCGAGTTCGAGCTGATGATAGAGGGCGCTCAAATTATTGGATTCTTCGACGGGTCCCTGCCATACCCAACACATGGGACACAATATGACAAGCAGCAGTACACATATCATTTGCTGATGGCGTACACGATACTTCTACGAAATATAACGCCAAACGAGCAGCAGAAAATCCGGTCCTATCGTGGATACGGCAACTCCGCCGAGTTCGCGTACAACCATCTGAAGACTCTGTATTAGGCAACAGACAGCGTTAATCAGAGTCGTCTTATGGCACAACTGACAACAGTGGAAACGAAACCATGCGAAAAGGGAATGGCTTATATCAGCCGTTGTCGCGCACTACGCGATAGACTCCTTCGATGCGGTGGATCGATATCTGAAGAAGCCTTCGTTACAGTCGTCATCACTGGCCTCGGTCCTCATTGGCGCTCCACTCAAGCCATTTTCCGAGCCCACAGAAATATCTCCGCAGCAGCCCTCCGCGCTGAGATACATGCTGAGCAGCAGGACATGGACCCACTGTTGGTGCAACCCTATGGTTTGCATTCGGCTTGTTGTCCGTGTGCGTGCATGCGTGTGTGCATGGAATGGTATGAGGGCATGAAATAATATATATTTCATGCTTACAATAGTGTGTGAATGATGAGGCATGATTTTTTAATGTGTGTGTCGAGTCAATAGCGAGTTATCGCTAGTCGCGTGTCACGTTGTCTTTTGCGTGTCGTGTGCGGTTTTCTATTTTGTCGTGTGTGGAACGTTCGGCGTGTCGCAGGTGTGCGCAGCAGACTTCCAAGAACTCAAGGAAGAATTTATCTTGAAGAACCAGAGCCTTGGTTTCAAGAATCAAGTGATTTCGAAGCTCTCCAAAAGGGTAAACTTTAAGATAGTGAGAATAGTTGCATTACTTTTTGTAGTGTAACATTTCTCTTGGTGTAGGCCCTTGTGGAGGGTAGTTTCGAGACCCTTCATGGTTGGGGACAGTGTGGCACTGTTCCACATCACTGTACCTCAGCTCTTGGGGTTTGTAGGAGCTAGGAGTCATTCCCAACTCGTAACTCTTCCTAATTTGTGTTCTAAGACTATAGTGGCTGCCATAGTACCGTTCGTTCAAACCGACGCTGTGTCCTCAATTCTTAATGAAATCGTGCAATCTAAATTGCGTATTGTAGGCGACGTTAAGGAGTTGTTTGCTCCTGTGGTGAAGCCGACGACGCTGAGAACCCTACTCGCGGGTGCTGCCATCAAAAGATGGGTGGTGAAACAAATGGACGTGACAACCGCATTCCTCAACGGCGTTCTAGAGGAAGAGATTTTCATGGCGCAGCTAGAGGGGTTTGATGATGGTAGTGGCAGAGTGTGGAAGCTGAATAAGGCGCTCTATGGGCTCAAGCAAGCCCCTAGGCAGTGGTACTTGAAGCTGCGTGAAGTCTTGGAGGAGATCGGGTTCATTCCTCATCCGCCGATCATTCCTTGTTCATGCTTGGCGAGGGGGTGCAGAGGAGTTTCATGGTGGTTTATGTGGATGACATCCTCATTTTCTCACCCTCCTCTGACCTTGTGAAGGAGGTGATGCTGAAGCTTCAAGACAAGTTCAAGTGCAAGGCCCTTGGTGACGTGAGCTTCTACCTCGGGCTTCACATCGAACGAGATGTGGAGAAGCGGTGCATGCGGGTGCATCAACGGAAGTACCTGGAGGCATTGGCTGCCAACTTTGGCAGAGTGAAGGCCATGTGGCTACACCCTTTCCCTCTGGGTTCAATAGTGTGGAACTATTCCACATCACTGTACCTCGGCTCTTGGGGTTTGTAGAAGCTGGGAGTCATTCCCAACTCGTAACTCTTCTTATCTTGTGTTCTAAGACAATAGTGGCTACCATAGTACCTTTCGTTCAAACCAACGATATGTCGTCAATTCTTAATGAAATCGTGCAATCTAAATTGCGTATTATAGGCGACGTTAAGACGCTCCAGATCCAAGTTGAATCAGGTCATTTGCAGGTTTGACCAGATCGCTATCAACGTTTGAAGCCGCTGTGCAGAAATCCGTCTGTGCACTCTATCTTTCGTTTTAGGCACATTCAAGCCTCTTGTGACTATAACACCTACATGAAGAACGACACAAGAAAAGAGCGTCAGCACCTGAGTTCGCATTTCACACTCAAGGACGATACAACAACAACAACACTCAACAAAACAAACATCAGGCTCAACAATACGTACTGCCGTTCTGCCATCTCTGCAAGACGTCAGGACACCCTCGCACTCACTGCCCGAATCAGCGGCAGTCAACGCCGCCACAACGACAACTTCGGCCCTCAAGCAGTCAAGTGGATTAAACACAGGCGCATCCCACCAATCAAGTACAGTCTTCAACGACATCGATGACAAAACCTACACAAGGCACAAGAAACATCGTAAGCTGCATGACAAGAACGACAGACTCCTGCATCACCGGATCACCACCGTACTACTCACCAGAAAAACAGCTCGACGAGAGCACTCCTCGCCGCGAATCACTGGAGCCCAACCTGACGTATGCAGCCATCGCCCAGAGCGAGCCATCCGGGAAGGACACCTGGTTCTTGGAAAGCTGCTGCGGACAGCACATGTGCTCCTCAGGTCGCTTCGTTCAACGAGAACACCAACTTCAGCGCGAAGTCGTAATCACCGTCGCCAACAACCAGAACCTGCACACACGACGACAGGGGATAGTCCAACTTCAATCTCGAGAAACCAACATTATTCAGAAAATGTCGAAGGTTTTAATCGCAGAAGGACTCGATTATAACTTAGTAAGAGTCAGTCAACTAATGGCGAATGGAATTCATCTCGAAGCAGACAGCACAACTCAGGAGTTCAAGATGTACCACGGGAAAGGTGGACTCTACATCGGCAAGGCAGTCTTGAAGAACAATGTCTTCGTTCTTGACTTCGTTCCAGATCAAGGCACCGCCAACAGCGACGCCATCGTCAACTTCACCTCTTGGACACATCCGCCAGATCTCGACCCCGACTTCAGTCTTGAAGGATTTTGGTACTCACACACCATACATGAAGCAGAAAGAACAAGAGCATTAGCAACAATTCGGCAAGCAGAGATAACATTGGCAATAGCAGCGACAACATCGGCAGCAGCAGAGACAACATCGGTAGCAGCATCAGCAACTACGGCACCACTCGCTAGTCCTTCAACAACACCGGTCCCCATCGACGACATGCCACCGAATTTCGCTCAGCAGTTGACTCCCACTACACGAGAAGTCTACAGAAGCGCCAACTTCACCACCGGCTTCTATTCCAACTCCGACCTACACAGGCGCTCACCAGGACACCGCGCGAGCGAATCACTATGGCACGAAAGATTGGGTCACCCAAGCAACACAACGTTAAACAACACGATCAGGGCAGGAGTACTCGACAAAGACTCCCTACTTCTTGCGCGGGGTCGGGATGTCTGGTGCATCCGGGTCTCCCTCAGGGGCAAGCAGCATGGACAGGAGATGAGGTAAAGCAGCAGCAAAACACTGGAACTCCTCCTGTCTGTCCTCAAGGACGTCCGTGCTAAGAGCACACTCACCCCCGACGGACGGAGGACAGACAGACTCAGACTCAGCAACAAGACTAGCGGCGTAGTCTAGACGATAGTGAGCAGCGAAGTCGACAAGCTCAGCAACTAAGGCAGACGCAGCAGTGGACTCAAAGGAAGGGTCAGTGACAAGAGTAGCCAGGAGACGCGTGACAGCAGGTCTGGCAGCACGAAGGGAGTCAGAGTCTGGGTCAGCAAGAGCAGGAAGAGAGGACTCTGGAGGAGACGGCAAAGGGACATGCTGCGGAGCAGTGGAAGGACGCAGTGCCATCTGGTGCGTGCCCGGGACCGTAGGAGGACGCTGACGTGGAACACGACGACCAGTGCGAGCAGGACGAACAGGTGACGCAGGACGTGACTCAGGCTCACGACGCTCAGCAAGACCTCCAGTAGGACCAGCGTAGGGAGAAGGAGCAGGCAGTGGGGAGGCCAGCTGTAACTGTGACTCAGACTGGTCAGGCGGTGGACACTCTAAGGAAGGAGCAGGACCAGAAGAAGGCGGAAGACCAAGAACCTGCTCAAGGAGCGGAACGAAGTACGGCCGCGGCTGCGCAGCGCCTCCAGAACCAGCAGGGACAGCACCAGTACCCCCAGCGTCAGCTCCAACTCCAGCAGCACCACCAGCACCAGCAGCACCTCCAGCAGCTCTAGTAGCGCCAACTCCAGCACCCACAGGAGCACCGGCTCCAGCAGCACCTCCAGCTCCAGTACCTCTCGCAGCTCCAGCTCCAGCAGGACCACCGGAAGGCACAGCAGCTCCGGCTCCAGTACCTCCAGTAGCACCGACTCCAGCAGCACCGCCAGCTCCACCTCCGCCAGCAACTCCAGCACCAGTAGCACCACCAGGCCCAGCCGATCCAGTACCTCCAGTACGAGCACCTCCGGAACCCGTGGCTCCAGCACCCCCAGCAGCAGTAGAACCTCCAGCACCGGCAGCACCACCAGCTCCAGCAGCACGGCTCCAGCACCGAGCAAACCACTCGAGCAGCTCCTGTGGAGAGGGTAGCTCCCGCCGGGACGAAGCACCCGAAGGACCTCCAGGCCCAGCACCGTCAGGCTCCGCACCCCCACACTCAGCAACCCCAGGCGCAGCACCCCCAGACCCAGCACCCCCAGGCTCCGCACGCTCAGGCTCAGCACCCCCAGACCCAGCACCCCCAGGCTCCGCACGCTCAGGCTCAGCACCCCCAGCAGCACCAGAGTCAACAGCTACCTCGACAGGCTCGACTGCGTCTACCTGGGACACA
Organism: Closterium sp. Naga37s-1; assembly: GCA_947471745.1. NCBI lineage: Eukaryota > Viridiplantae > Streptophyta > Zygnematophyceae > Desmidiales > Closteriaceae > Closterium > Closterium sp. Naga37s-1. The sequence goes on along the minus strand of CANJKZ010000497.1, from coordinate 717,053 downwards.
CCTGAGGGGGCAGGACCCTGAGGGGGGAGGGAGTCTACCGGGGGGGGACCGGGCGCGAGGAAGAGCGGCGGGGGGGGGGAGGGGGGCAGCGCGGTAGGGGAAGAGACGGTAGTACGGAACCGACTCGTCAAACGTGATGTCCTGGGAGGACAGAACACGGCGCGAGGTGGGGTGGTAAAACTGCCAACCAGGCGCGTCAGGGGGGAAGCCAAGGAAGACGCAAGGAACAGCACGGGAGGACAGCTTGTCCGCAGACAAGTCACGGACAAAAGCTCAAGATCCCCAGACACGGAACGCAGACGCATCGCCAACCTTCCCCGTCCACCGCAAAGTAGGGGAGGTCTCCGGCATCGAGACCCGGGGCTGAAGGTTGATCTGATGCGCCGCGTACTGAACCGCGAACGGCCACAGAAAATGGGGAGCAGCCGCATGGATCATGGACGTACGAGCAACGTCCATGACCATGCCAATGCGGCGCTCAACAATCCCATTTTGCTGTGGAGAGGCCGAAAGCGTGAACGTCTGGCGGATGCCCTCCGCACGACAGAAGGCTCGCAGAAGGTCGGAGGAAAACTCTCCACCTCTGTCGGAGTGCAGACGCAGAACAGGAAAGTCCGAGCCGAAACTCTCTCTGAGCTGGAGACGGGCAGCGCGGATCCAGTCGATCAACACCTCAGTAACCTCACCCTTGCGGCGCAAGGGGAAGACTGTAGTGTAACGCGAGTAGTCATCAACCACCAGCAGGAAGTAACGCTCGTGACCCTGTCCACGGACGCGGGCTGGGCCCCACACGTCCATGTGGAGAGTCTGCGGCGGAGCCTCTGTCGGAGGAAACTCGGAGGAGTGAGGAGCGGCGCGCTGCCGCCCCTCGACGCAGGGAACGCAGGTAGGGGCAGGCCCCGGGGGAAGGGGAGGGAGGGACCGGGGGAGACCAGAGACAAGGACACGGGAGGCCATGCCTCAGAGACGAGGCAGGGAGGGGTGACCAAGGCGGTGGTGCCAGAGGAGAGTCTGGTGAGACAGGAGACGACACGAGCAGGGGGCAGACTCAGGACCAGACCTGGACGCTGCAGCAAACACCTGACCCGACGCAGCTACCTGGCCAGACGCAGGAACCTGAGGAGACTCGGTAGTGAGTGTGTACAGGCTCGACCCCGGCCGACGGGTAAACGTGGCCAAGTGGCGGCCCGTCCGAGCACACGTGCAGTGGGTCACTCGCTGACTCGCAGGAGTGAACTGGTCAACCCCCCCATCCTGTAGGTCAGCACCACTCACCAAGTTCGTAGAGAACGAGGGAAGGTAAAGACCCGACAGGGAACCAGAAGGGGCCGCCGGACACGGTAGGACAGTGAAGTAGTGGGCAAGGACAGGACCCCCAGAGGGGTCTGCCAGGGAGACTGCGACCGGCCGACTGAGCGGCGTGAGTATGGTGCGGTCTCGAAAGAAGGAGCGGGAAGCACCCGAGTCGAGGGTGAAGGTGTGCAAAACCTGAGCCGACGTGGTACCTGAGAGAGCAGACTCACCAGCACCTAGAGCAACGGCCTCAATGCCCGGGTCAGGCGGAACACACAGGTAACAGTCACCCTCAGCACTAGTAGACACAACATACATGGCAGCAAGAATAGCATCATAGTCAAGATCAAAGATAGCTACACCAGACTTGAGCAGATCACCCCAGCGAGGGATCTCAGTGGCGTGAGGGAACTGGATACGCCAGGCGTCCGTCAGGCGGCCAAAGCAGCGCAGGGTGGCGTGCGGCCCGCCGCACGGCTCCCCAGTGCGGTCGCCTGTACGCAGGACGTAGGTACAGGGACCAACACCCCCAGGCCGCTGGCGAGCAGCGTACCACTCACGAAGCTGCTGGGGCGACGGAGTCTCGCGAGAGCGCTGCTGCTGGTGGCGCTGACCACCACCAAAGTCTCCCCACTGTACAGCTCCACCCCGACCAGCTCCACCTCCGCCGCCGCCACCACCGCCGCCTCCACCCCCACCGCCGCCGCCGCCGCCGCCTCCACCTCCGCCACCGAAGCCCCCAACCCCGCCACCACTCCCACCCCCACCCCCTCCGCCGCCTCCACCGCCACCACCGCCGCCCCCGACAGCTCTTCCAGCGCCCTTGCCCCCTTTGCCCTTGCCGTTGCGGCGCCTCCCACTAGGAGCAGACGCAGCGCTGACCGACTCGGTGCCAACAAGGTCGACAGCAGCAGCAGAGGCAACAGAAAGCAAAAGGGGAACGGGGGAGCACCCCTCAAAGAAAGGGGCACGAGGGTCACCACGAGAGGCTCCTACAGCTACTATACTCGTCTTAGCTGACAGTGAGTGTGGTGGGGCAAACAGAGAGGAAGTGGTCCCTGACCGAGCGAAGGGAGTCAGGGAGCCGGGTGACTAGGTAGTAGAGGGCGATGTACATGGGGGGGGGGTTCTTGGTGCAGAACTCAGCAGGAAGCGCAGCGCGGTAGCGGGTGTCACTAGTGCGGAGGTGCGTAATGAGGTCAGCGACTGTGGCAAAGGCGGCGAGGTCAGGGAACAGGTACGGTAGCATGAGGCGACTAAGGGCAGAAGTGGCAGGGGAGGAGTAGCGTGCAACTACAGCGTCGTACAGAGTCTTAGCACTCTTGTACTGACTAAAGTGCGCGCGCTCAGTGGACGGTAGGTGACTACGCACAGCAAGGCGGGCAGCAGCATCGCGCGTGGTCCACTGCGAGCGAACAGTACTGTCAGCATCAGCAGTAGGGGCAGTAGAGGCGCCAGACGTGAGATCGAACAGTGAGAGGCCATCATTGCTGTCGCACTGTAGGAAAAGCTGCTGATCATCTACCCAGACCTCAAAGTCGACCGCTCGACCCTCAGCATCAAATGTGAGTACATTAGGATTTGCCATAGTAGCAGGAGCAGCAGCAGTGGCCTAGCTACAGCAGCAGTAGTAGCAGCGCGACTCGGCAGGGCAGGGCGGTTCGGCAGGGCGGCTCGGCTAGGCAGGGCGGCGCGGGTGCAGCAGCAAGCAGGTGCGGCGGTGCACTTACCAGTGGCGGACGAGGTGGGCCACTACTGGTGGGGCTGGGCCGGGGCGCGTCAGGCAGGGCGGCTGCAGGCTCGTCAGCGGCAGCAGGGCTGCTACGGTGGCAGCAGCTGCTGCAGCAGGGACGGCGACGGCAGGGGCGACGCCGCGGGCAGGGGCGACGCCGCGGGCAGGGGCGACACCGCGGGCAGGGGCGACATCGCGGGCAGGGGCGACGCCGCGGGCAGGGGTGACGCCGCGAGCAGGGGCGACGCCGCGCGGGTCCCGCAGGGGCGTCACGACGAGGCATGGACGACACCCGGGTGGCGACGGGGCGGGGCCGCGACTGGCGACGAGACGGGGCCGCTACGGGCGACGGGGCGGGGCCGCGAGGGGGCCGCGACGGGGCCGCTGAGGGGCCGCTGAGGGGCCGCTGAGGGGGCCGATAAGGGGCCGCGAAGGGGCCGATAAGGGGCCGCAAAGGGGGCCGATAAGGGGCCGCGAAGGGGCCGCTAAGGGGCCGCGAAGGGGCCGCGTAGGGGCCGCTAAGGGGCCGATAAGGGGCCGCGAAGGGGCCGCTAAGGGGCCGCGTAGGGGCCGCGAAGGGGCCGCAACGGGGGGCCGCGACGGGCCTCAGGAGCAGGGCAGGCCGCTAAGGGGCCGCGAAAGCGTAGGGCAGGGCATAGCGCGAAGCGCGCTTCGGGCAGGTTAGGAAAAAAAAAAATTTTAACGTGGTGGGCCCTTAGGAAGAAACGGTCCCACTAGGGAACCCGCTCTATACCATGTGAAGAAAGAATGGGATGAATGAACTAAGGAAGTGTGAGATACAAATATGAAACTTGTACCCCTTAGTGTCTACCCCACTACAGCCTACATAGGCTAGGTCATATATATCTGACACCGACGGCAGAGAGCTTCAACGAGTCCAAGGTACATGTTTTACCTGCCCCGAAGCCGACTTACCTCATCAACCGTTTGTCTCTCACCACAATCCGAGCGCGCCAGTTTACGCACCATTGGAGAAAGTCTACAGCGACATCTTGTATGCCCGCGAATACGGACAGGGAGCATACAACCTTTATCGACGCCGCTACCCGATACGTCTGGCTCTCAACCTTCCAAGTCGCGACATGGCCTTCGAAGCCTTCGTCGCCTGGATACCTGTGACAGAACGAGAATTCGGAGTGACGCTGAAAAGCTTCCAGTCAGATGGGGGAGGAGAATATCAGTCACAAAGGTTCAAGTAGTACCTGATAGAACGAGGCATCAAGCGACTCATCTTGCTTCCCTACGCCCATCAACAGCAAGGCGTGGCAGAACGGATGAACAGAACCCTCGAGAACACCATGCGCAAACTGATACGTGGCATGCGACTACCAAACAGCCAATGGGCTGAGGCGATGGTGTTGAGTGATGCTACCATTCGCATTCACGTCTGTCTGCCTCCCATCATATGTTCGTGCGTTGCATGCGTGTTGTGAGTGTGTGCAAGAATTTGTGTTTTGTGCGGTTTGGTTTTTCTGAGTGTGTGTGTGAATGTTATTTGGCTTGAGCAGATATCTGAAGTGACTCCTCTGCTCAAGAGCTTTCCGAGGAACCAAGTATCGCTTCAATCGGAGCACGAACAAGAAAGTTACGAACGTTGGAGTTCGTATGCTTTTGATATTTGGTTGTGGTGACTATGGGAAGTTGTGGGGTTGACTCAATATGGGGTACAGACTTTTGGGGGTTGGGAAATTCGTCTTTTCTACTGTAGTTGCTGCCAAATGGTTGGGAGAAACCAAACCAGGTTGGCAAGTGTGGCCAAGTTGGGTTGAGGTGGATTGTGGAGGTTGGGATAGTGACAAAGGTCAAAGTTGGGTTGCCTATGGGGAAGGGAATTGTATGGCATGGGGTTTCCTTGGTTGGGGACTCTCTTGGGACCTTCCCTCTCGTCCTCCTCATCCCCTCCTACTTGGTTCTATTGCTACTCTAACTTTCTTGTGTGAACTTGTGAGATCATTGTGATTGAGTTACGTTTTCTATGGCAGCATACCCCCTAGTGCGCCGAAGTTCATAACTCGAGTTATACTCCATATTCTGATACTATTCAAATTGGGAAAGATAGCCACGGTCAAGGGCTACAACATACTCGAGTTTGAAAGAATTCTAACAGTGGACCTTTCGTCGACGACGTTTCTTGTGACGACGACTTTTCTGTCCAGAATTGTAGTTGACGATTTTGAGATATTTCAGCCCCTAATCTTCATAGACTCCGTCCTTAATCTCTAACAAGTGGTATCAGAGCTGATTAAGGACCTTGTGGGGAGTCTACTGAAGTGTGAAGACCCTCCTAGACCCACCATGGCCTGTGGGCGTGCCTAAGTGGAGTTCTGGAGGTTGGATGTGACTTCCGCTAAGGGGAAACTCTGCCGAAATTTCGTTGGCGCTGACACTTGTGAAGATTGTGTGGATCTACATTGTGACCAGCAAAAGGGGGAGCTGAAACCTCTGATTGGGAGCAGAGGAGATGAATCAAGGGAGTGGAGATGCAGCTGAGAAGAGGAGTGAGCCGCCACCATCCAAGATTGAAGCTTTGGATGGCTCCAACTATGAGGAATGGAGCGGGCGGATGCGGAGCGCCTTCAAGCGCTACAAGCTGCTGAAAATTGCAATGGGAGAGGAGAAGATGCCGGGGGAAGGAGATGCCCGCGATCGGTGGATTGAGAAGAGCGCGGTGCTGTACGACCTCATCCTCCAATCGGTCAACAACGACATGTTCCAGCACATCAAGGATTTGGTGGAGTTGGATGATTCCGGACCGAAGGCATGGAAGCTGCTACGCGACGTGATTCAGCCCAACACGCTGCCGATGGTGATTGTGTTGGAGAAGGAGTTGGCTGCCCTCTCCATGAAACCGGGAGATGATGTGAAACCGGTCCTTGACAAGATCAAGGACACCTATGCGAGGATGGCAGCGGCGGGCAGCGAAGTGTCGCAGATGCAACAGTGCACCAAGATCATCTCGGTGCTCGACAACTCGTGGGACAACCTCATCCCCACCCTCAACGTTCAGCAGGACAAATGGACGCCTGAGTGGCTACGGCAGCAGATTCTGCAGGAGGACTTCCGCAGACGCCACACGGGAGGTGGTGCTGCCAACAAAACTGCTGAGGGGTATGGAGCTGCAGGAGGCAGCAGAGGAAGAGGGGGAGGGAGAGGCCGAGGCCGTGGGAGAGGCTTTGGCAGAGGGAGAGGCCGAGGTGACTACAATGAGGGGCATGGGAGCTCTGGTGGCAGGGGGAGCACCCGAATGGAGGGTGCGTGCTGGTACTGCAAGAAGGCTGGACACCCGTGGTTCAAGTGTTTCAGCCGGCCTGAGGGATGGGCCCCTCCAGGCATGAAGCCGCCAAGTGGTGAACGTGCACGCGGTGGCGCTGTGCAAGGTTCAGGTGCACAAGGTGATGGTGCACAAGGTAAAGCCGACCCTGGGATGTTCCTCATGGTTGAGGATGTGCAAGGGAGTGGGGGTGATGTGGGTTCAGTTGGGAAGGTTGTGATGCACCCCCTCACTCACTGGGTGATCGATTCAGGTTGCACGAGTCATATGACCCCACGGGCAGATTTGCTTGATGAGGTAAAACCTCCTGGGAAGATCAAGTTTGTGGCTGCCGCTTCAGGTGCTTTGCTCCCTGTGATTGGTGTTGGGAATGCCAAGGTGATGGGAGCCAATGGAGAGCTTGTGGGGCTTGGGAATGTGCTGTTGGTTGAAGGTTTGTCCGCTAACCTTCTTTCTGTGCGCCGGCTGCAGAAGAGCAAGGCTGAAGTTACCTTCGGCCCAACCAGCTGCCGTGCAAAGCTTGGGAAGTTGCTGCTGTGGAACTTGGAGGAGAAGAGCAGCTGCATCAAGGACTTGTGGCAGCTGCCCATCATCCCTTGGAAGGGGAAACCACCAGCAACGGCAAAGGCAGCGCCAGCGGCTAAAGCAACTGCGGGAGGAGAGGAGACTGCACCAACTGCTGGGGCCCTGGATGCAGTCAAGAAGGTGCAGCAGCCACAACAGCCACATGGTGAGGTGCTTGCTGGTGTGGATGCGACAGCTGCATGGGCAAAGGCTTCATCTGGGAGTGGTGAGGCTGATTGGGAGACGTGGCAAGAGCTGAACATTCCTATGCTGCAGAAGTTGGTAAAGGATGGGTGCTTGAAGGGGCTGGAGGTGAAGGGGGGAGCAAAGGAGATTGGGAGCTGCCCTACCTGCCTTGAGACCAAATTCACGAAGTTTCCCTTCAGCAGCAGCACAGGACCAGCCAAGGCACCACTTGCACTAGTGCACATGGATGTGGTGGGCCCCACGAGGGCCCTTTCTCTCTCGGGCAGCCGCTACTTCTTGACGATTGTGGACGACCACACGCGTGCGGTGTGGGTGTACCCTCTCAAGACTAAGGGGGAGGTGGCAGCGGCTGTTCTTAAGGAGTGGATGCCGAGAGCACAAAGGGAAAGCGGACACAAGGTGAAGGTGATCCTGTTATAGTCACAATAGGCTTGAATGTGCCTAAAACGAAAGATAGAGAGCACAGACGGATTTCTGCACAGTGGCTTCAAACGTTGATAGCGTTCTGCTCACAGCTGCAAATTACTTGATTCAAATTGGATCTGGAGCGTCTTCACGTCGTCTACAATTAGCAATTTAGATTGCACGATTTGATAAAGAATTGACGACACAGCGTCAGTTTGAACGAACGGTACTATGGCAGCCACTATAGTCTTAGAACACAAGATAGGAAGAGTTACGAGTTGGGAATGACTCCCAGCTCCTACAAACCCCAAGAGCCGAGGTACAGTGATGTGGAACAGTGCCACACTGTCCCCAACCACGAAGGGTCTCGAAACTACCCTTCACTAGGGCCTACACCAAGTGAAATGTTACACTACACAAAGTAATGTAACTATCTTCAATATCTTGAGGTGTACCCTTTTGGCAAGCTTCGAAATCACTTGAGGCTTGACACCAAGGCTCGGGCTCTTCATCACAAACTCATCCTTGAGTTCTTGATGGGTCTGCTGCACACACCTGCGACACGCCGAACGTTCGACACAGGACAAAATAGAAACCGCGCACGACAAAATAGAAACCGCGCGCGAGACACAAACGACCGCGTAACACGCGTCTAGCGATAACTCGCTATTGACTCGACACACACACTCGACATCATGACTCAACATTCACACACAATTATAAGCATGAAATATATATTATCCCATGCCCTCATACCATTCCATACACACACACATTCACGCACACGGACAACAAGCCGAGTGCAAACCGTAGGGTTGCACCAACAAACTCCCCCTCGGATTGTTGGCCTTAGGATATGTTGCTCTCTCAGTTCAGAGCCATCCCAGCCAGCTTGCAACACTTCCAATGCTGCTGCTCCACCAGCCTCTTGGTCATCATGTCAGCCGGCTGCCCCGTGGTCTTCACGTAGCGCAACTCAACTTCACCCGCGGTTACCATGCTCCTCGTCCAATGCCACTTCACCCTCATGTGCTTCGTGAGTCCATGCAACACAGGGTTCTTAGCAAGAGCAATGGCACCCTGGCTGTCACAGTACAGTGGGGTAGGTCCTTGCTGCTCCTCCCCCAATTCAGCCAACAAACGCCGCTGCCACACAATCTCCCGTACGGCACGGAAGAGTGCCATGTACTCGGACTCCACCGAGCTCAAAGCTTGGTCAACCTGCTACTTGCTCTCCCAAGCAGTTGGGCCTCCACCAACACAGCATATGAAGCCTCCCACACTTGTCATGTCCTCTGGTTCTGATGCATATGAAGCATCCGAGTAGGCGGTGAGGAACAAACGCCCGGGTTCAACACCATCCGCGCCCTTTTGGCGCCTTTGTGCCGCCGCCGAGTATTGCAGCCCAACGGTCGGTGTTTGGCCAAGATACTTGGCCACCCTCATTCCAGCTGCTACCTGCTCCTCATTAGGGCATTGCACAGCCCTAGCCAGCTGCCCGGTAGCAAACGCGACGTCCGGTCGGGTGTTTACCGCCGCATACATGAGGCTGCCCACCAACGAGTGAAATCGGCGCCTCTCCTCTTCACCAACGCTCTCCTCCTCTGGTCCCTTCACACACTTGAACCCAGAGGGAAAGGGTGTAGCCACATGGCCTTCACTCTGCCCAAAGTTGGCAGCCAATGCCTCCAGGTACTTTCGTTGATGCACCCGCATGCACCGCTTCTCCACATCTCGTTCGATGTGGAGCCCAAGGTAGAAGCTCACGTCACCAAGGGCCTTGCACTTGAACTTGTCTTGAAGCTTCAGCATCACCTCCTTCACAAGGTCAGAAGAGGGTGAGAAAATGAGGATGTCATCCACATAAACCACCATGAAACTCCTCTGCTCCCCCTCGCCAAGCATGAACAAGGAGTGATCGGCCGTTGAGGGAGTGAAGCCGATCCCCTCCAACACTTCGCGCAGCTTCATGTACCATTGCCTAGGGGCCTGCTTCAGCCCATAGAGGGCCTTCTTCAGCTTCCACACTCTGCCACTACCATCATCAAACCCCTCTGGCTGCGCCATAAAAATCTCCTCCTCAAGGATGCCGTTAAGGAATGCCGTTACGATGTCCATTTGCTTTACTACCCATCCTTTGATGGCGGCTCCCGCGAATAGGGTTCGCAGCGTCGTCGGCTTCACCACAGGGGCAAACAGCTCCTTGAAGTCCACCTTCTCCTTCTGCTGGTACCCCTTGGCTACAAGCCTAGACTTGTAGCGCTCGATCTTGCCGTCGGCATCCGACTTGATTTTGAAGAGCCACTTGGACGTTATCGCCGTACGCCCCTCCGGTAGCTCCACCAATTCAAACGTGTCATTCTCCTCGATGCTCTTCAGCTCACTCTCCATGGCCTTCTTCCACTCCTCAGCATCACTACTCTCCAAAGCCTCCTTGAGAGTTGCTGGTTCTCCCGGCATCTCCACCGGAGAGAAGAACGCGAAGGCACACTCCTCGTAGTCACTCTCCTCGTCGTCTCCGACCATCATTGCCGCTCCGGCCAGGGCTGTCTTGCCCTGCTTTCCCGGCGCATCATAGGTCAGCCTATTAGGGGGTTGAACTCTCCTCTTCCCCCTTCCTTCCTCCTCAGCTTCAGGGACTTGAAGGCCTTGGCGTTGCTGCGGTGTGGCTCGAATCCGTGGAGCACTCGTAGTACGGGAAGGGAGTGACGGTGCACGCTCGCTCACTTGCTGCACCTCCTCCTCTTCTTCCTCTGCATCATTGGCCTCCTCTCCCCCATTCACAAGGGAGGATTGCCTTGTGGTTGTGCTGCCGCTGCTCAGCTCCAAAGGCAGCTCCACATGCTCCAAACCGGAACTCTTCACCTCCCCAAACCGCACGCCTATCTTCGCCTCATTCTCCGCCTTCCAATCCTTGTACATGAAGTTCTCCATGAACTTGCAGTCCCTGCTCACCAAGAACTTCTTGGTGAATGGGTCCCAAAGAAGCCATCCCTTGCTGTTTTGAGCCATGCCCAAGTGCACGGCCCACACCGCCTTGGCACCAAGCTTGTTGTGCCGAAGATGCTTAGGCACGAGCGCCATGCACATGCACCCGAACACCCGAAGCATATCCACCTTTGGCTTCCTTCCTAGCCACTCCACATAGGGCACCCATTTGTCTGCTCCCACATGAGTCAAGGCTCTGTTCTTGGCCACACACGCGCTCCGCACCGCATCAGGCCAGAAATAGTCGGGTAGCCCGGCTTCAATGAGCAACCCGCGTGCCGCCTCCGTGATTGTGCGGTTCGCTCGCTCGGCGATGCCGTTCATTGCAGGGGAGTATGGCATGGTGAGGGAGTGCCGAATACCATTCTTCTTCAGCCACAACCCAAACTCCTTGCTCAGGAACTCTCCCCCTCGATCGGTGCGGATTGACTTGACTAGACGGTCTTGTTGCCGCTCCACCATCGGGAACCAATCCGTCTTCAACGTTTCAGCCACGTCGCTCTTCTTGGCCAGCACGTACACCCAAGTCATGCGGGTGTAGACGTCGACAATGGTGAGAAAATACTCAGCTCCAGCAGCTCCAAGCTTCAGGGGGCCCACCACGTCCATCACCACCTCATCAAGCGGTGCCTTTGCCGTTGCCTCCGAACTAGGGAACGGAAACCGGGTGAACTTGGCTTGAATGCACGTCGGGCAGCCAAGCACCTCATCGGGCTCCCCCTTCACACGTATGCCAGCAACCATCTCATTCTTCACTAGCTGCTGCAAGATGGGCAGGGCCACATGCCCCATGCGCCGATGCAAGGTGAGCCAATCACACTCCCCCGTAGCCGAAGTTGGATTGGAGAATGCCGCGCTCGCAATAGCGCCCCACATACTCTCTCCGTAGTCCTCCTCCGCTGCTGCCTCTGGGTTCTCCTCACCCTTTTGCTGCTCCTTGGTTGCTGCACCACTCTCCTTAGGTTCACTGAACTTGCTGGTCCCTCTAGGTTTGCTCTTCTTGAGCTCATTCTCCTTAGCGCGACCGTTCGCGCCATCGTCGCTACCGACCGCTCCATCCTTGGTGCTGATGCTTGCTGCCACTTGCCTCTCATTAGGCATAGGGACCACTGGGATCTGCCACATCTCGTTGTAGACATCCCTGTCCTCATGAAGGTCCCAAAGAATTCGATCGCCAAGCCTTGCGGTGTAGGTCTTGGCTCCCTTCGAGTTCGTGTCCATGCCGGCCTTTGCCAACCGCCGCACGGAAATCAGGTTTGCAGCAAGGCTGGGCACCCAAAGCACGTTCTTGAGGCCCACCATCTTCCCATCAGCACCCTTGAACATGGCCTTGCCCATGCCTTTCACCTCTGCTCGCTGCCCCAAAGCCGATGTGACATGCTTCACCGGTGACGGCTCGAGTTCGGTGAGCAAGTCCGGGCGAGGTGTCATGCTATAGGTAGCGCCACTATCAATCACCCAATAGTCCAGGGGGTGTAGGGTCACCTTCCCCACAGCTGCTGGCTCCTCAAAGCCTTCATCCTTCTCTGGACCAGCCGGTACTTGCGTCGACACGAAGTAGAATAGACCCGGGTATCGATCGTCGCTCGGGTCCTTGTCGTTGTCTCCGCTCTTCATGTTTGCAGCTCCGCCACCGCGACCGCCACGGCCTCCACGGCCTCGTCCTCTCCCTCCTCCTGCTCCTCTACCCTCTTGGCCTTGAGCAGGGGTCCAACCATCAGGGAGTTTGTAGCAGTCGCGCCACATGTGTCCGCTCTTGTGGCAATAGTGACACTCGCCGTCGAATCGGCCGCGACCGCGTCCGTAGCTCTTGTCGTCGCTGCCGTAACCGCCACTCCTGCGGCCTCCGCCGAAGTTGCTGCCACCAAACCTTCCTCCCCCTCGTCCTCTGCCTCTTCCTCGACCATATCCACGGCCGATGCTCGCTGCCCCAGCGCCATCCGCACTCGCCAACTCACGGCGGCGGAAATCCTCTTGAAGGATAGCTCGCTTCACGTCTTCAAGCGAGAGGCGGGGCAAGTCGCGATTAAGGTTGATGATGAGCGAGGACCATGACTCTGGGAGTAAGGCCAGCAACTTGGTCTTCTTTTGGAGCTCACTGTAGTTCAAATCAGCTCCCTCAAGCCGCGTCAACAAGTCGAAGAATTTCTGCACCCCTTCTTCAACCGCTTCGTCTTCTTCAATTCGTAGTGCCGCCATTTGCCGTTCCAACACCACCGCTACCGCCGCTGTTGCAGGAGCATGTACACCCTTCAGAGCAGCCCATGCCTTTGGTCCTTTCTCTGGTTCACGCTGGAATGGCTTGATGTGACGGATCTGACTGCTCCCCAACGCTTGCCCAAGTAAGAGATAGCCTTGTGCGCTCTTCCGCACCCACGGGCTCTTCTCCGGGTCGTTCTCGGGGCGCTTCTCCGTTCCTTCCATCACCTCCAGCAGATCATAGTGGTCAAAGATGTTCTCCATCTTGAAGGACCATTCAGCAAAGTTGTCACCGTTGAACTTGTCAAGCCCAAACACCCTAGGCTCATCCCTAGGTGGGCCAAGACTTGGTTGCATGGGCGCCATGGCTGAATCACGGGGTTGGCTTTGAGCTTGAGCTTCTCCACTGCCACCAGCACCTCTGCCACCCCTTTCTTCAGGTCCAGACATTGTCGAAACTGCTCCAAGGGGCTCTGATACCACTTGTTATAGTCACAATAGGCTTGAATGTGCCTAAAACGAAAGATAGAGAGCACAGACGGATTTCTGCACAGCGGCTTCAAACGTTGATAGCGTTCTGCTCACAGCTGCAAATTACTTGATTCAAATTGGATCTGGAGCGTCTTCACGTCGTCTACAATTAGCAATTTAGATTGCACGATTTGATAAAGAATCGACGACACAGCGTCAGTTTGAACGAACGGTACTATGGCAGCCACTATAGTCTTAGAACACAAGATAGGAAGAGTTACGAGTTGGGAATGACTCCCAGCTCCTACAAACCCCAAGAGCCGAGGTACAGTGATGTGGAACAGTGCCACACTGTCCCCAACCACGAAGGGTCTCGAAACTACCCTTCACTAGGGCCTACACCAAGTGAAATGTTACACTACACAAAGTAATGTAACTATCTTCAATATCTTGAGGTGTACCCTTTTGGCAAGCTTCGAAATCACTTGAGGCTTGACACCAAGGCTCGGGCTCTTCATCACAAACTCATCCTTGAGTTCTTGATGGGTCTGCTGCACACACCTGCGACACGCCGAACGTTCGACACAGGACAAAATAGAAACCGCGCACGACAAAATAGAAACCGCGCGCGAGACACAAACGACCGCGTAACACGCGTCTAGCGATAACTCGCTATTGACTCGACACACACACTCGACATCATGACTCAACATTCACACACAATTATAAGCATGAAATATATATTATCCCATGCCCTCATACCATTCCATACACACACACATTCACGCACACGGACAGCAAGCCGAGTGCAAACCGTAGGGTTGCACCAACAGATCCGCACTGACAACGGAGGAGAGTTCATCGGCGCTGATTTTGAGAAGGAGCTGAAGCGGAAGGGGATCCAGCATCAGCTCACAGTGCCTTACAACCCTCAGCAGAATGGCGTGGCTGAGCGGTTCAACCGGACCCTGCAGAAAGGTGCTCGCACTCTCCTTGGGCGTGCAGGGCTGCCGGATCCGTTTTGGGTGACAGCACTGCGGCAGGTCGTTGTTGTGAAGAACAGGGTGCTGGCAACTGTGGGGGACAAGCAGTGGGTCCCCTACACCAAGTGGTATGGGATTGCACCAGCTGTGAACATGCTGAGAGCCTTTGGGTGCATGGTGGTGTTTCATGTGCCTAAGGAGAAGAGGGGAAAACTGGAAGCTTCTGGGAGATGGGGTGTGCACTTGGGGCTTGCTAAGGATCACAAGGGCTGGCTGATTTGGGACTTGACCAGCCAGCAGCTGACCGTGTCAAGGGATGTGAAGTTCCTTGAGTCCTTGTACTACAAGGAGTGGAAGCAGCAGCAGCAGCAGAAGCTTCCAACGACACCGCTAATTGTCGAGGCCGATGAGGTGCAGCGGCCTTCAAGGCAAGTGGAGGTTTCTGTCTCTGAGAATGAGATCTCTGGGGTGACAGAGGATGGGGGAGAACCTGAGGTGGAGGAGCAGCAGCAGCAGCAACAGCAGCAGCAGCCGCAGCAGCAGGAGGACCAAGGTGCTCCACAAGGTGCCGGACGTACGGCTGACCGTCCTAGGAGGGATGTGCGCCCTCCTAACAGGCTGACCTATGCAAGCCGTGGCAAGCCAAAGGTGGTAAGGGCTGGGAGTGTGGCTGAGCAGTGTGATGAGGATGAGATAGCACACTGCTACTGGGCAGCCGTCCCTGAGCCCAAGACGCTAGCTGAGGCATTGAGCGGGCCCGATGCTGAAAAGTGGAAGCAGAGTGTGAAGGAGGAGTATGATTCTCTGCTAGAGAATGAGACGTGGGAGCTGTGTGAGCTGCCACCTGGGAAGAAGGCCATTTCTTCCAAGCTGATTTTCAGGCACAAGTACGGACCTGATGGGGCGCTGACCCGCTACAAGTCAAGGCTTGTGGCTAAGGGGTTTCAGCAGACAAAGGGAAAGGACTTCAACGAGCTCTATGCTCCTGTGGGGAAAGGCACAACACTTCGGGTGTCATTGGCAATGGCAGCATACCGTGGATGGCGGGTGAAGCAGATGGACATCACCACCGCCTTCCTCAATGGGATCATTCTGGAGGAGCTGTACATGTTACAGCCTGAGGGTTTGGATGATGGGAGCGGCAGGGTGTGCAGGCTGAAGAAGGCCATCTATGGCCTGAAGCAGGCTCCTCGTGCATGGTACCACAAGTTAGAGGAGACTCTGCTGGCTGGGGGTTTCAAGAAGAGTGAGTGTGATCACAGCTTGTTCCTGCTGCAGGAGAAGGAGCAGTTTCTCATGCTCCTGGTGTATGTGGATGACATCCTGCTCTTCTCTGAGTCGTCTGCAATGATTGAGCATGTGGAGGAGATGCTGGAGATGCAGTTTAAGTGCTCCAAGATGGGAGATGTGAAGTACTATTTGGGCATGCATGTGGAGAGGGACCTTGACAAGGGAGTGTTGAGGTTGCACCAGAGAAAGTATTGTGAGGGGCTGGCTGAGAAGTATGGTCTGCAAGATGGAGGAAAGCCAGCCACCCCACTGCCTTCGGGGTTCACTGTGGAGCCCTGTGCTGAAGAGGAGGTGGTGGGTGAGAGTGACAGGAAGCTGTTTCATTCCATGGTGGGGGCACTCAATTATGCGGCTAACCACACGCGGCCTGACATTGCCTTTGCTACATCCAGGCTTGCAAGTGTGGTTTCACGCCCCAGTCATGAGCAGCTGGAAGCGGCCAAGAGGTTGGTCCGCTATGTGAGCGCTACGGCATTAGTGGGCTTGGAGTACAGTGCTGTGCGACAGAGGCTGCAGAGGGGTGCAGCTGATTTGGGCAAGGGGGAGATGCTCCTGACCTGCTACACCGACGCTAGCTTCAACTCTGTGAAGGCGGATGGCACCAGCATTGGAGGCTATGTGTGCCTGTTTGGAGGTGGTGCAGTGAGCTGGCGCAGCAAGAAGCAGAACGAGGTGGGGCAGTCCTCGTGTGAGACAGAGTACATGGCTCTGCATCATGGGGCAAAGGAGGTGGTGTGGCTGAGGCGTTTGTTGGAGGAGATCGGAGTGTGCCAAAAGGAGCCAACTGTGATTTTCTGTGACAACGAGTCGGCTGTGAAGCTTGCTAAGAACGCTTGTCTTCATGGGCTGACGAAGCACATCAGGCCTAAGTGGCATTGGGTGAGGAGGCTCCTGGACAAGGAGGTGCGGCTGGAGATTGTGAAGACCCATCAGCAGGCGGCTGACATTCTCACCAAGCGCCTGGCTGAATCTGAGCATTGGAAGGGCATGAAGCTTGCTGGGATGAGTGTGCATTGAGGATGCATGCTTGAGCTATGGCATGTGGGATGATGGTTGGCAGCCAGAGGGGGAGTTTGTTGAGTGATGCTACCATTCGCATTCACGTCTGTCTGCCTCCCATCATATGTTCGTGCGTTGCATGCGTGTTGTGAGTGTGTGCAAGAATTTGTGTTTTGTGCGGTTTGGTTTTTCTGAGTGTGTGTGTGAATGTTATTTGGCTTGAGCAGATATCTGAAGTGACTCCTCTGCTCAAGAGCTTTCCGAGGAACCAAGTATCGCTTCAATCGGAGCACGAACAAGAAAGTTACGAACGTTGGAGTTCGTATGCTTTTGATATTTGGTTGTGGTGACTATGGGAAGTTGTGGGGTTGACTCAATATGGGGTACAGACTTTTGGGGGTTGGGAAATTCGTCTTTTCTACTGTAGTTGCTGCCAAATGGTTGGGAGAAACCAAACCAGGTTGGCAAGTGTGGCCAAGTTGGGTTGAGGTGGATTGTGGAGGTTGGGATAGTGACAAAGGTCAAAGTTGGGTTGCCTATGGGGAAGGGAATTGTATGGCATGGGGTTTCCTTGGTTGGGGACTCTCTTGGGACCTTCCCTCTCGTCCTCCTCATCCCCTCCTACTTGGTTCTATTGCTACTCTAACTTTCTTGTGTGAACTTGTGAGATCATTGTGATTGAGTTACGTTTTCTATGGCAGCATACCCCCTAGTGCGCCGAAGTTCATAACTCGAGTTATACTCCATATTCTGATACTATTCAAATTGGGAAAGATAGCCACGGTCAAGGGCTACAACATACTCGAGTTTGAAAGAATTCTAACAGTGGACCTTTCGTCGACGACGTTTCTTGTGACGACTACTTTTCTGTCCAGAATTGTAGTTGACGATTTTGAGATATTTCAGCCCCTAATCTTCATAGACTCCGTCCTTAATCTCTAACAGATGGACCACGACGTCTTGTTGCACAACTTGCTTTCGTCATCCTCGCTCCCAAACAACGCATCACCGCACCTGCTGCGGACAGGAAAACTGGGCAACACAAAAATGTTACGAGTTTTTGGGTGCATGGTACAGTACCGACCGCACACTGCAAGGGCCGGAAGATTTTCACAACGCGCACAGTAAGGGCTACACCTGGGCATCGAAAAACATTACAACGCATGGAAGATTTTCGACGTCCACTCGAAGGAAACAGTAGCAGCACGTGCTGTCATTTTCTATGAACGACTCTCCCTTCAAACGTACCTGGACAACCTGGCAGAAGATCGAGACCTCACGGGCGGCTTCCGTGGCAACCGAGCCTTCCCCACACCAGCTGACGAAGCCGAGCGGCACCACCTAAGGAGCCTGCCACTGTTCAGCAGGCTCTGGGGGGGGGAACACAGGGAAAAATGGCGCGAAGCCATGGACAGAGAATTAAAGGCGCTGCAAGAACGCAACACCTGGAAAGTCGTGCCTGTCGGAGTGGCACGCAACAAGTCCATTCTCACGGGGAAATGGGTTTTCCGCGAGAAAAAGAAAGCTGACGGAACGATAGACAAATTCAAGGCACGCTGGGTCGTGCGCGGCTTCGACCAAGAGCACGGACGAGACTTCATCAAAACATTCGCACCAGTTAGCAGACATACCTCTCTCCGAATCCTCCTCGCGATAGCCGCCATGAAGCATAAGAAACTCCACCAAATCGACGTTGTCAACGCCTTCCTCTACGCCCCCGTCGACGCTGACATCTTCGTCGAACAACCACATGGGTCCAATGCAGACCCTAACCAAGTCTGTCAACTACTAAAATCCCTATATGGGATCAAACAGGCCCCAAGGCTGTGGCAACAATATCTGCACGCTCGATTGATTCGCATCGGAATTTGCCAACTCCCGCACGACCAAGGGTGCTGACTACATCTTACTCATAGTCTATGTGGACGATTTGCTTTATATCGGCTCTACCGACGATGTCACGACCTGGTTCGAAGGGGAGCTACAACGGGACCTCACGCTCACCGCCTCGTCTACCGTAACACAGTACCTAGGACTCAACATATAAGACGGGGAAAACGCGATCCACCTCAATGCCGCAAAATACACCAACACCATCGCCAAACGCATCGGATTAACACCAAGCGCCATTACCACACCATATCGCTATACCGACGGAAACCGCAAGGAAATCTCCGCGCCACTCAAAACCAAAGATGGCTCAGTTACCCAGGTTCTCCCTCTTCTGCGACAATCAATCCGCAATTCGCATAGCAAACAAGAGCGGGTTCGCGAATCGAACGAAGCACATTTAAGAAAAAACAAACGAGAATGAACGAACTAGCAAAGAGTTGGGTACAAGTACTAACCCTAATTGGGTTGTACCCCTTATGGGCTACCCCACTACAGCCTACACAATGTAAGCTATATATAAGTTTGACACACCCCCATAGGCAAAGTGGGGGAGAACAAGTGGTCACAAGACCAGTCAAGAAAAGCAAAGCAAGCTCAGGGTGGATCAGCAAGTCGCCACACAGTCTGAGAACAAGCAAAGGGCCACAAGGCCAGTTCACATGCAGAGTTATATAAAGAGAACAACAATATAATGATCATACCCTAGCTAGTGCAAGCATGTAGGTATATATATACATCACAGTACAAGCAAAGTCACGCAATAAGCAAGTGAGGCAAAGTAGGCACAAGGCCTAACACAGTAGAGAAGCGCTGATGATCACCAGGCGGATTTGCCTTGGTGAATACATCAGCAGTGTTGGCCCGAGTGGCCACGTACGCAAGACGAAGCTGGCCACGCTGTTGCAACTCTCGAGCAAGGAAGTATCGCAGAGCGATGTGCTTCGTTCTGTGCTCCAGTCTGTGCTCCTGACACAAGGCAATCATGGCCTTGTTGTCTCTGTACAACACTGGAGGCAAACGAGGCTGCTCTCCCAAGTCAGTCAGCAGGTAGGTGAGCCAGCGTAGCTCCTGAGCAGCCATGGCCCCGACGTAGATCTGAGCCTCACAACTGGACCTGAGAACCGAAGACGAGCGGGTAGACCGCCAGGAAACAGAGCCAGAGCCGAGGCTGAAGGTGTAACCCTGTGACGACCGCTGCGTAGCTGAGTCGTCAACCCAGGAAGCGTCTGCGTGACCGGTGAGGACAACTAGACCCCGTCCTCCAAGCACAAGCCCCATGCCCGACGTACTGCACAAGTAACGCAGTACCCTCTTTGAAGCATCCCAGTGCACCTTTCGGTGCCTATCGGGAGCCACGTAGCGAGCCAGGAGGCTGATAGGGTATCCGAGGTCAGGTCATGTGCACGTCATCAGGTACATGAGGCAACCCACAAGCTCTGGGTACGGACCACTTGGCTCTACGGACTCGTCCGAAGGTGGAGCTGAGAGCGAGTGGCTGGTAGACAGAGGAGTGGGCTGTGGTGAGGAGAACTGGAAGCCGAAGCGCTGAAGGACCTGGTGCACCATGTGTGACTGAGTCAGGGTGATGGTGCGCCGTGCTCTGTCCCGGGTGATCTGCAAGCCAAGATAGCTGTGCAGTTCACCCAGGTCACTGCTGGTGTGTCTCTTCTGCAGCTCCGAATTCACAAGGGTCAGTGCCTCAGTGTCAGCAGTGGCAAAGACCAAGTCGTCTACTTACACGAGGACGTAGAACGGCGGCAACGAGGTGTCGGTGCGGAGAAACAGCGACGGGTCAGCAGTAGAAGGAGGAAACCCAAGAGCCGCAAGTGTAGTCCTCAGTGTGTCGTGCCACTCGCGAGGCGCCTGGCGGAGACCGTAAACTGGCCGGCGGAGGCTCCACTGGGTACCTGCAGGAAACGACCTAGTGAAGCCAGGTGGGCGGCGCAGCCAGATCTCCTCGTGCAGGCTGCCCTGCAGGAAAGCTGTGTTGAAGTCCAGAGAGTGTAACTCGTAGTCACGCTGAGCAACAACGTGCAGCAACACCCGAAGAGTAGTCATCTTCCGGGTGGGGGAGAAGGTTTGGAAGTAGTCAACCCCCTGTCGCTGACTGAAGCCTCGAGCAACGTAACGCGCCTTGAAGGCAGGCGGAGAACCCGGCGGCCGCTTCACCCTGAAGATCCAGATGCCATCGACTATGTTCGCCCCAGGTGGGGGAACCTTGTCGACATAGGTGCCTGTGGACTTCCAGGATGCCATCTCGGCATCCATGGCTGCCTGCCATTGAGAGGAGTAAGGACCCGTAATCGCCTCTGCGTAAGAGCGTGGGGTCGGGATGTCTGGTGCATCCGGGTCCCCCTCAGGGGCAAGCTGCATGGAAGCAAAACGAGGTACAGCAGCTGCAAGACACTCAAAGTCCTCCTGCCTGTCCTCAAGGACGTCCGTGCCAAGAGCACACTCACCCCCGACGGACGGAGGACTGGCAGACGCAGACTCAGCAACAAGAGCAGTGGCGTACTTTGGACGGCATGCTGCAGCAAAGTCAAGCAGCTCAGCAACGAGAGCAGACGCAGCAGCAGACTCAAAAGAAGGGTCAGTGACAGCAGTGGCGAGGAGACGAGAGACAGTGGGACTGGCAATATGAGCGCGGTCAGACTCAGGGTCAGGGACCTCAGGAATAGAGGACTCAAGAGGAGCAGGCAGAGGAACACGCAGTGGAACAGAGGAAGGACGGAGTGCCATGGCGTGGGTGCCAAGGACAGGAGGAGGACGCGAACGAGGAATGCAATGAGCAGTGCGAACAGGCGGGACAGGACAAGACGCATGCTCACGACGCTCTGTAAGACCGCCGGACTGCTTAGTGTAAGGAGAAGGAGGAGGCAGTGGGGAGGTTGACAGTAACGGCGGCTGCGGCTAGTCAAGCGGTGGACACAGGAGGGGAGGAGTAAGGCTAGTGGAAGACGGGACACCAAGAACCTGCTGACGTAGGGGAACGAAGTACGGTCGCGGCCGCATAGTGCCTCCAGCACCTCTTGCTCCGGGGTCAACAGCCCCAGCTCCTGCAGCTCCAGCGCCTCCTGCGCCAGTGCCTCCAACTCCAGCTCCTCCAGCTCCAGCGCCTCCAGCACCAGCTCCACCAGCGCAAGAGCCTCCAGCTCCAGCAGCTCCAGGCTCCGTAGGGTCTCCAGCTCCAACGACCCCAACACCACCAGACCCGGCAGCTCCAGCACCCCTGGTACGAGCACCTCCAGGACCAGCAGCCACAGTACCTCTAGTACCACAAGCTCTAGTAGTAACTCCAGCACCTCCAGCTCCAGCGTCTCCAGCGCCTCCAGCTCTGGTAGCTCCAGTCTGAAGGCGTGCGCGCCGAACAAGCCACTCACGCAGTTGCTGCGGAGATAGTCGCAGCGAAGCACCAGCAGGACCTCCAGACGAACCAGTCTACCTGAGACACACCGGAGGGAGCAGGACCCTGGGGCAGGAGGGGGTCTACCGGAGGGGGACCGGGAGCAAGGAAGAGCGGCGGGGGCGGGGGAGGGGCAGAGCCGTAGGGGAAGAGACGGTAGAAGGGAACCGACTCGTCAAACGTGACGTCCTGAGAAGGGAGGACACGGCGCGAGGTAAGGTGAAAAAACTGCCAGCCAGGCGCGTCAGGGACAAAGCCAAGGAAGACGCAGGGGATAGCACGGGCGGAGAGCTTGTTCGCGGACGTATCGCGAACAAAGGCACGAGAACCCCAGACCCTGAACACCGACGCATCGCCAACCTCCCCCGTCCAACGCAGTGTGGGCGAGGTCTCCGGTAAGGAGACACGGGGCCAGAGGTTGAGCTGATGCGCAGCGTACCGGACCGCAAACGACCACAGAAAATTGGGAGCAGCCGCATGGATCATGGAGGTACGAGCCACCTCCATGACTAAGCCAATGCGGCGCTCAGCAATCCCATTTTGCTGAGGGGATTCCAGAAGCGTGAACGACTGGAGAATGCCCTCCCCACGACAAAAGTCCTGCAAGAGGTTGGAGGAGAACTCACCACCTTTGTCAAAGTGCAGACGCAGGACAGGAAGGTCCTGGCCGAACCGCTCGCGGAGCTGGAGACGGACTGTGCGAATCCAAGGGATCAAGACATCAACGACCTCACCCTTGCTGCGTAAGGGGAAGACCGTGGTGTACCGCGTGTAGTCGTCAACTACTAGCAGAAAGTAGCGCTCGCGGCCCTGTCCACTGACGCGGGTTGGGGCCCACACGTCCATGTGGAGAGTCTGCAGGTGAGCAGTCGTCGGGGGAAACGAGGAGGAGTGAGGAGCGGCGCGCTGCTGCCTCTCGACGCAAGGAAGGCAGGGCGGGGCAGGCGAGGGCGGGAGGGGAGGCAGAGACCTGGGTAGACCAGAGACAAGAAGACGAGAGTGCATGCCACGAAGGCGTTGCAGGGAGGGGTGACCCAGGCGGTGGTGCCACAGAAGAGTCTGGTGCGACAGGAGGCGACACGAGCAAGAGGCGGCTACCTGGCCTGCCACGGACACCTGAGCAGACGCAGCTACCTGAGGAGGCTCGGTAGCGAGTGTGTACAGACTCGACCCTGGCCGACGAGTGAACGTGGCCAGGTGACGCCCCGTCCGTGTGCACGTGCAGATCGACACACGCTGACCCCCAGGAGTGGTGGTAGTGACCATCGCATCATGGAGGGCAGCGGTACTCACCAAGTTTGTAGAGAACGAGGGGAGGTGAAGACTTGACAGTGAGCTGGACGGAACCGCCGAAGACGGGAGGACAGTGGAGGAACAGGCCACGACTGGGCCCCCGGAGGGGTCAGCCAGTCTGACCGGGACAGGTGCAGGGAGAGGAGTGAGGGTGGTGTTGTCACGAAAGAAATAGCGCGAGGCACCTGAGTCCAACGTGAAGGTGTGAAAGGCCTCAGCAGGCGCAGTACCAGGGAGAGTACCAGACTCACTAGCACCTAGAGCAGCAGCCGCTATACCTGGGTCAGGTGGCACACACCGGTAACATTCACCCTCAGAACTAGCAGACAAAGCATACATAGCAGACAGGATAACATCAAAGTCTAGGTCAAAGATAGCAACATTAGACCTTAGCAAATCTGCCCAGCGAGGGCGCTCGACCTCGTCACCAAACTCAGCACGCCAGGCGTCGTCGAGGCGGGAGAAGCAGCGGTGCTGAGTGTGAGGCTTCCCGCATGTCTGACCAGCACGATCACCCGTGCGAATGACATACGGGCAGCTATCACTACCCCCAGACGTCCCACGCTGAAACAACCACTCACAGAGCTGCTGGGGCGACTGGGCCTCGCTGCGACGCTCCTGCTGCTGCCGCTGGCCACCACCAGGGCCTCGACGCCGAGCATCTCTATACAAGCAAGTGAGGGCCTGTAGACACAAGGCCTAGCTGGGTGCAGAAACGGTGGTGGTCACAAGGCGGCAACGCCTTGGTGAAGATATATGCAGTGTTGGCCTCAGAGACCACACGTTGCACAAGTGCCTGGCTACGCTGCCGCAACTCTTGTAGAAGGAAGTAACGAAGCTGGATGTGCTTCGCCTTCCCAACCAATCGGGGCTCCTCGCACAACAGGGCAGCAGACCTGTTGTCGGCGAACAAGACTGGGGGAG
Source organism: Closterium sp. Naga37s-1 (assembly GCA_947471745.1). Classification (NCBI taxonomy): domain Eukaryota; kingdom Viridiplantae; phylum Streptophyta; class Zygnematophyceae; order Desmidiales; family Closteriaceae; genus Closterium; species Closterium sp. Naga37s-1. Next base: position 693,117 of record CANJKZ010000497.1, on the reverse strand, counting down.
AGCGAGGCCGCTCACCAAGGTCGGTGAGGAGGAAAGAGAGCCAGCGAAGCTCCTGGGCGGCCATGGCAGCAGCGTACACCTCTGCCTCACAGCTGGAACTGGAGACGGACGATGCCCGAGTCGACCTCTACGAAACAGCTCCGGTCCCAAGACTGAAGCAGTAACCCTATATAGACCGCATCGACTCAGCGTCGTCGGCCCACAACGAGTCCGAGTAACCTGTAAGTGTAACCGGCTGCTTCCCTCCAAGAACAAGTCCCATGCCTGATGTACTCACCACATACTTCACCACCCTCTTAGCATCGTACCAGTGGGAAGGTCAGTGTCTCCCAGGCGCAACAAAGCACGCCAGGACGCTAAGAGGGTAAGCTAGGTTTGGGCGAGTGCAGGTCATCAGGTACATGAGAAAACCCACCAACTCAGGATATGGACCGCTGGACTCAAATGGCTCGTTCGAAGGTGGAGCAATGAGCCCATGATCCATAGCAAGAGGGGCGAGCTTTACCTTGGAGAACGGGAAGCGGAACCGCGTGAGGATCTGCTCGACCATATGCGAGTGCGTCAGCGTAATGGTGCGAGCTTCCCTGTCCCTGGTGATCTGCAGGCCAAGGTAGTGCTGCAGCTCACCAAGTTCAGTGCAAGTGTGTCTCCTCTGCAGTTCCTCCTTCACGGAGGCTAGTGCGTGTCGGTCGGGAGTGGCGAAGACCAGGTCGTCAACGTAAATAAGAACAAAGAACGGGGTCGAGCCACGGCGGACGAAGAGCGACGGGTCAGCAGACGACGGAAAGAATTCAAGCGCGGCAAGTGTCGTGCGAAGTGTATCGTGCCAGTCACGGGGAGCCTGGCGCAGGCTGTAGTGGGGTAGCCCATAAGGGGTACAACCCAATTAGGGTTAGTAATTGTACCCAGCCTGGCGCGAACTGGTCGACGGAGCTACCACTATCAAACTTATACATAGCTTACATTATGTAGGCTGTAGTGGGGTAGCCCATAAGGGGTACAACCCAATTAGGGTTAGTAATTGTACCCAACTCTTTGCTAGTTCATTCATTCTGGTTCGTTCTTTCTGACATGGTTTCAGAGTAGGTCCCTTCCTAGGACCGCTTTTTTTTGGGCCCACCACCTGCTGCCCTACTAGCCACCCTCGTGTGGCCCTCCTCTCGACCCTAGGCCCCGGCCCGTAGCCTCGCTCCCGTCGCCCCTAGGCCCCGGCCCCGTCGCCCGTTGCTCGCGCCCGACGCCCCTAGGCCCCGGTCCCGGCCCGTCGCCCGTCGCGCGTAGCCCCTAGGCCCGTCGCCCTTAGGCTCCGGCCCCCCGGCCCGTCGCTCACGCCCGTCGCTTCCCTAGGCTCGGCCACGTCGCCTGTCGCGCAACGCCCCTAGGCCCCGTCGGCCTCGTCGCCCGTCACTCCCCTAGGCACGGCCCTTTGCCCCGCCCCCCCCCCCCCCCGTCGACCAAGGCCTCTTGGCCCCGACGCTCGCGCCCGACGCCCCTAGGCCCAGGTTCCGGCCCGTCGCCCGTCGCACAACGCCCCTAGGCCCATCGGCCCCGTCGCCCGTCGCTCCCCTAGGCCCGGCCCCGTCGCCCCGTCGCTCGCGCCCGACACCCCTAGGCCCCGGTTCCGGCCCATTGCCTGTCGCGCAACGCCCCTAGGCCCGTCGGCCCCGTCGCACATCGCTCCCCTAGGCCCGGCCCCATCGCCCCGTTGCTCGCGCCCGACGCCCCTAGGCCCCGGTTCCGGCCCGTCGCCCATCGCGCAATGCCCCTAGGCCCGTTGGCCCCGTCGCCCGTCGCTCCCCTAGACCCGGCCCCATCGCCCAGTCGCGCAACGCCCCTAGGCCTCGTCGGCCCCGTCGCCCGTCGCTCCCCTAGGCACGGCCCTACGCCCCGCGGCCCCCCCTCGTCGACCAAGGCCCCTCGCCCCCTCCGTACCCGGCCCCTCGGCCCACTTCGTTCCTGGCCCCGCGGCCCGTCGCCCCTAGGCCCCGGCCCCTCGGCCCCACTTCGTTCCTGGCCCCGCAGCCCAACGCCCCTAGGCACCCGGCCCCTCGGCCCCTTCGCCCAAGGCCCCAAGGCCCGTCGCCCCTCGCCCCCCCCTTCGTTCCTGGCCCCGCGGCCCGACGCCCCTAGGCCCCCGGCCCCTCGGTCCCCCTTCGTTCCTGGCCCCACGGCCCGACGCCCTTAGGCCCCCGGCCCCTTGGCCCCTCGGCCCCCCTTCGTTCCTAGCCCCACGGCCCGTCGCCCCTAGGCCCCCGGCCCCTCGGCCCCTTCGTTCCTGGCCCCACGGCCCGCCGCCTCTAGGCCCCCGGCCCCTTGGCCCCTCGGCCCCTTCGTTCCTGGCCCCGCGGCCCAACGCCCCTAGGCCCCCGGCCCCTTGGCCCGTTCGTTCCTGGCCCCGCGGCCCGACGCCCCTAGGCCCCCGCCCCCCCCCCTCGGCCCCTTCGTTCCCGGCCCCTCGGCCCCAGCTGCTACTGCTGCTACTGCTGCTGCTACTGCTACTGCTGCTACTGTTGCTGCTACTGCTACTACTGCTGCTCCTGCGTGCTGCGCCACTATGGCTTCGCTTCGAGTTCTCGCGTTCGATCATGAGGGCAGACCACTTCAGTTTGACACGTGGCTCGACGACCTGCAGCTGTACCTACTGGGCAATTCTAAGGACAGTGTTTCGCTGTTTGACCTCGCAACAAGTGCCGCTACCACCCCTCCAGCCACAGCTAACAGTGTGACTCGCTCACAGTGGCTTACTCGCGACGCTGCTGCCCGCTTAGCCATTCGCAACCACCTGCCATTAGCCGAATGCGCTCACTTCGGACAGCACAGGACAGCACAGGCCCTGTACGACGTTGTAGTTGCTCGCTACTCCTCGCCTGCCACTGCCGCTCTAGGCCGACTGCTACTGCCCTACCTGTTCCCTGAGCTGTCAGCTTTTGCCACAGTAGAGGACGTGGTTTCCCACCTGCGCACTAGCGACGCTCGCTACCGCGCTACCGCCCCTTCTGAGTTCCTTGATAGGAACCAGCCCCCGATGTTCATCACCCTCTAATTCATAGTCACTCGCCTCCTTGACTCTCTTCGCTCTGTCAGGGACCACTTTCTCTCCCTTGTCCCCACCTCCCTCACTGTTGACCTCTTCGAGTAGCATCTCCTCACAGCTGAGACTAGTGCAGTTGCTGTAGGTGCTGCTCGTGGCACTCCGCGCCCGCCCTTCTTTGAGGGGTGCTCCACCTCCCCCCCTGCCCCCTCCTACGCCTCTGCTGCTGCTGCTGCTGCAGACATCCCTGTTGCTGAGGACGTCGGAGCTGCTTCTACTAGTGTGAAGCGTCGTAGCAGCAAGGGCAAGGGTGGCAGGGGGGGTGGAGGTGGCAGCGGTGGTGGTGGAGGTAGCAGCGGGAGTGGTGGTGGGGGCAGCAGTGGAGGTGGTGGAGGCAGTGGAGGTGGTGGCGGCGGTGGGACTGGTGGCGGGAGTGGGAGCTCTGGTGGCAGCGGTGGGGGTGGCGGCAGTGGCGGCGGTGGGACTGGTAGTGGTAGGAGTGGACCTCGGCGTGGAGGCACTGGCGGTGGCCAGCGGCAGCAGCAGAAGTGTCGGAGCGAGACCCAGTCGCCCCAGCAGCTTCGTGAGTGGTTGTTTCAGCGTGGGACGTCTGGGGGTAGTGATAGCTGCCCGTATGTCATTCGCACGGGTGACCGTGCTGGTCAGACATGCGGGAGGCTTCACACTCAGCAACGCTGCTTCTCCCGGCTAGACGACGCTTAGCGTGCTAAGTTTGGTGACGACGTCGAGCGCCCTCGCTGGGCAGATCTGCTTAGGTCTGGAGTTGCTATCTTTTGCTATGTATGCTTTGTCTGCTAGTGCTGAGGGTGACAGTTACCGGTGTGTGCCACCTGGCCCACGTATAGCGGCTGCTGCTCTAGGTGCTAGTGAGTCTGGTACTCTCCCTGGTACTGTGCCTGCTCAGGCCTTGCAAACCTTCACGTTGGACTCAGGCGCCTCACGCTATTTCTTTCGTGACAGCACCACCCTCACTCCTCTCCCTGCACCCGTCCCGGCCCGACTGGCTGACTCCTCCAGGGGTCTGGTTGTTGCCCGTTCCTCCACTGTCCTCCCGTGTCCGGCGGTTCCGTCCGGCTCACTGTCAGGTCTTCATCTCCCCTCGTTCTCTACGAACTTGGTGAGTACCGCTGCCCTCCAGGATGCGATGGTCACTGCCACCACTCCTGGGGGTCAGCGTGTGTCGATCTGCACGTGCACACGGACGGGGCGTCACCTGGCCACGTTCACTCGTCGGCCAGGGTCGAGTCTGTACACACTCGCTACCGAGCCTCCTCAGGTAGCTGCGTCTGCTCAGGTGTCCGCGTCAGGTCAGGTAGCCGCCTCTTGCTCGTGTCGCCTCCTGTCACACCAGACTCTTCTGTGGCACCACCGCCTGGGTCACCCCTCCCTGCCACGCCTTCGTGGCATGCACTCCCGTCTACTTGTCTCTGGTCTACCCAGGTCTCTGCCTCCCCTTCCGCCCTCGCCTGCCCCGCCCTGCCTTCCTTGCGTCGAGGGGCGGCAGTGCGCCGCTCCTCACTCCTCCTCGTTTCCCCCGACGATTGCTCCCCTGCAGACTCTCCACATGGACGTGTGGAGCCCAGCCCGCGTCAGTGGACAAGGCCGCGAGCGTTACTTTGTGCTGGTAGTTGACGACTACACGCGGTACACCACGGTCTTCCCCTTGCGCAGCAAGGGTGAGGTCGTTGATGTCTTGATCCCTTGGATCCGCACAGTCCGTCTCCAGCTCTGTGAGCGGTTCCACCAGGACCTTCTTGTCCTGCGTCTGCACTCTGACAGAGGTGGTGAGTTCTCCTCCGACCTCTTGCGGGACTTTTGTCGTGGGGTGGGCATTCTCTAGTCGTTCACGCTTCCGGAATGCCCTCAACAGAATGGGATTGCTGAGCGCCGCATTGGCTTAGTCATGGAGGTCGCTCGTACCTCCATGACCCATGCGGCAGCTCCCCATTTTCTGTGGCCGTTTGCGGTCCGGTACGCTGCGCATCAGCTCAACCTCTGGCCCCGTGCCTCCTTGCCGGAGACCTCGCCCACACTGCGTTGGACGGGGGAGGTTGGCGATGCGTCGGAGTTCCGGGTCTGGGGTTCTCGTGCCTTTGTTTGCAACACGCCCGCGGACAAGCTCTCCGCCCGTGCTATCCTCTGCGTCTTCCTTGGCTTTGTCCTTGACGCGCCTGGCTGGCAGTTTTACCACCCTACCTCGCTCCGTGTCTTCCCTTCTCAGGACGTCAAGTTTGACAAGTCGGTTCCCTTTTACCGTCTCTTCCCCTACCGCTCTGCCCCTCCCCCGCCCCTACCGCTCTTCCTTGCTCCCGGTCCCCCTCCGGTAGACCCCCTCCCGCCCCAGGGTCCTGCTCCTTCAGGTGTGTCTCAGGTAGACCCTCTCCCTGGTACTGCGTCTGTCGAGGTAGCTGTCGGCTCAGGTGCTGCTCGAGGTGCTGCGTCTGGGGGTGCTGCATCTGGGGGTGCAGAGCCGGGGGGTGCGGAGTCTGAGGGTGCTGGGTCTGGAGGTGCTGAGCTTGGGGGTGAGGAGCCTGGGGGTGCTGAGCCTGCGGGTGTGGAGCCTGGGGGTGCTGAGCTTGAGGGTGTTGAGCCTGGGGGTGCTGAGTTGGAGGGTGCGGAGTCTGGGGGTGCTGAGCTTGGGGGTGTTGCTTGTCAAATTATATGTTTAATGTTATCTAGGCTGTAGTGGGTTTAGCCTTAGGGGGTACAGAATTTTGCTCGACTCTTCTTTGTATCCCCCTCCTTGCCCTTATCTCCACCATACCTTCATACTATTCTCACATGGTATTAAGAGCTAGGACGTTCCTAGCCTAGGACGAATTTTTTTTTAGGGCCCACCGTTAAACCTTCCGTGTTCCTGCCCGAATCGCGTTCTCTGCTTTTTCTGCCCGAAATGCGCCCTTAGGTGCATCGATTTTCGCTGCCCCGCGGCCCTACCCTGTCCTGTCGCGCGTAGCCCGCGAGCAGCCCGTACAGCCCCCGTCTGGCCTTCGCACCGCCCGTACAGCCCGCGCCACGCCCGCGCGCGGCCCGTATAGCCTACGTTAGGCCCACGCGCGGCCCGTACAGTCAGCGCTAGGCGTTAGCGCATCCCGTACAGGCCACGTCAGGCCCGAGAGCGGCCCGTACAGTCCGCGCTAGGCATTCGTGCAGCCCGTACAGGCCACGTCAGGCCTGCGCGTGGCCAGTACAGCCCATGCCAGGCCTGCACGCTGCACTGCGCCTGTGCTGCTGCTCTACCGCTGCTTCTACTTGCTGCCGCTACTGCAACTTGCTGCAGCCGCCCCTGCAGCAGCCGCCCCTGGCCCCTGCAGCAGCCGCCCCTGGCCCCTGGAGCAGCCGCCCCTGCAGCAGCCGCCCCTGGCCTCTGGAGCACCTGCCCCTGCAGCAGCCGCCCGTGGCACCTGGAGCAGCCGCCACTGCAGCAGCCGCCCCTTGCCCCTGGAGCAGCCGCCCCTGCAGCAGCCGCCTCTGGCCCCTGGAGCAGCTGCCCCTGCAGCAGCCGCCCCTGGCCCCTTGAGCAGCCGCCCCTGCAGCAGCCGCCCCTGGCCCCCGGAGCAGCCGCCACTGCTACAGCCGCGCCTTCGTGCACTCTGTCTTTGCCCGCGCCCTCGTGCGCTCTGCTGCTGCCCGCGCTCTTGTGCGCTCTGCTCTACCCGCGCCCTCGTGCGCTCTGCTCCGCTGCTGCTACTAGCTACTGCTGCTACAGCTAGTGCTAACCTGCTGCTGCTGCTCGAGTAGCAGCAGTTGCAGCAGCTGCCATCGCGGCCCTGCCCCACCCTGCAGCAGCTGCCGTCGCGGCCCTGTCCCCGCCCTGCAGCAGCAGCTGTCGCGGCCCGGCCCCGCCCTGCAGCAATTGCCGCGGAGCCCCTAGCCGCAGTCGTGGCCCCGCCCTGCAGCAGCTGCCGCGGAGCTCCCTGCCGCGGTTGAGGCCCCGCCCTGCAGCTGTAGCGGCCCCGCCGTCGCCGCCGTCTTGCGCCTGCCCTTCCCACCACTGGTGAGCACTTCCCTGCCCGCGCTGCTACTGCTGCTACTGCTGTTACTGCTGCTACTGCTGCTCCTGGCGTGGCCAGATGCAGCTCCAGGGCCGTCCGCGTGCGACCCTCATGCCCTAGCAGCTTCGTGAGTGGTACGCTAGTTGGGGTTGTCGGGGTGGCCGTAGTGGGAGTCGTCCTGGAGTGGGTAGTTCGGGAGCGTCTGGTAGTGGCCAGGTGCAGCTGCAGCGTCGTCCCCGCGAGGCTCTTTCGTCCCAGCAGCTTCGTGGGTGGTACGCTCAGAGTAGAGGGTCACTGAGTACTGCTCGCTGCCCGTACGTCATTCGCACGGGTGTCCGGACTGGTCAGCCTTGCGGGACACCTGGTCACACAGAGTCCCGCTGCTTCGCCCGTCTGAGCGACGCTTGGCGTACGGAGTTTGGCGACACCGCTGAGCTCCCCTCCTGGCTGGAGCTACTTAGGCAGAGGGTAGATATCTTTGCTCTTGACTATGATGCTATCCTCACTGCCATGTATGCATTGTCTACTAGTGCTGAGGGTGCCTGTCACCTGTGTGTGCCGCGTGACCCTGGTATCCAGTCTGCTGCTCTAGGTGCCGGTGAGGCTGCTGCTCTAGGTGCTCGTGCGTCTCCCGCTCCAGGTGTTGGTGAGGCTGCTGCTCTAGGTGCTGGTGAGTCTGCTCTCTCTGGTGCTGCGCCTGCTGCGGTCTCGCACACCTTCACCCTTGACTCGGGTGCTTCCCGCTCCTTCTTTCGAGACCGCACCATACTCACGCCGCTTAGTCGGCCGGTTGCAGTCTCCCTGGCAGACCCCTCTGGGGGTCCTGTCCTTGCTCACTACTCCACTGTCCTACCGTGTCCGGCGGCCCCTTCTGGCTCCCTATCAGGTCTTTACCTCCCCTCGTTCTCTACGAACTTGGTGAGTGGTGCTGACCTACAGGATGGGGGGGTTGACCAATTCACTCCTGCGAGTCAGCGAGTGACCCACTGCACGTGTGCTCGGACGGGCCGACACTTGGCCACGTTTATCCGTTAGCCAGGGTCGAGCCTGTACACCCTGACTACTGAGTCTCCTCCGGTTGCTACGTCTGGTCAGGTAGCTGCGTCGGGTCAGGTGTTTGCTGCAGCGTCCAGGTCTGGTCCTGAGTCTGCCCCCTGCTCGTGTCGTCTCCTGTCTCACCAGACTCTCCTCTGGCACCACCGCCTTGGTCACCCCTCCCTGCCTCGTCTCCGAGGCATGGCCTCCCGTGTCCTTGTCTCTGGTCTCCCCCGGTCCCTCCCTCCCCTTCCCCCGAGGCCTGCCCCTACCTGCGTTCCCTACGTCGAGGGGCGGCAGCGCGCCGCTCCTCACTCCTCCGAGTTTCCTCCGACAGAGGCTCCGCTGCAGACTCTCCACATGGACGTGTGGGGCCCAGCCTGCGTCCGTGGACAGGGTCACGAGCGTTACTTCCTGCTGGTGGTTGACGACTACTCGCGTTACACCACAGTCTTCCCCTTGCGCAGCAAGGGTGAGGTCACTACGGTGTTGATCGACTGGATCCGCGCTGCCCGTCTCCAGCTCAGAGAGAGTTTCGGCTCGGAATTTCCTGTTCCGCGTCTGCACTCCGACAGAGGTGGAGAGTTTTCCTCCGACCTTCTGCGAGCCTTCTGTCGTGCACGAGGCATCCGCCAGACGTTCACGCTTCCGGCTTCTCCACGGCAAAATGGGATTGTTGAGCGCCGCATTGGCATGGTCATGGACGTCGCTCGTACGTCCATGATCCATGCGGCTGCTCCCCATTTTCTGTGGCCGTTCGCAGTTCAGTACACGGCGCATCAGGTCAACCTTCAGCCCCGGGTCTCTGTGCCGGAGACCTCCCCTACTCTGCGGTGGACGGGTAAGGTTGGCGATGCGTCTGCGTTTCGTGTCTGGGGATCTCGAGATTTCGTCTGCGACTTGTCTGCGGACAAGCTGTCCTCCCGTGCTGTTCCCTGCGTCTTCCTTGGCTTCCCCCCTGACGCGCCTGGTTGGCAGTTTTACCACCCCACCTCGCGCCGTGTTCTGTCCTCCCAGCACGTCACGTTTGACGAGTCGGTTCTTTTCTACCGTCTCTTCCCCTATCTTGCTCCCCCCCTCCCCCCCCCGCCGCTCTTCCTCGCGCCAGGTCCCCCCCCGGTAGACCCCCTCCCCCCTCAGGGTCCTGCCCCCTCAGGTGTGTCCCAGGTAGATGCAGTCGGGCCTGTCGAGGTAGCTGTTGACTCTGGTGCTGCTAGGGGTGCTGAGCCTGCGGGTGCCGGGTCTGGGGGTGCTGAGCCTGAGCGTGCGGAGCCTGGGGGTGCTGAGCCTGGGGCTGCTGAGCCTGGGGGTGCTGAGCCTGGGGGTGCTGAGCCTGGGGTTGCTGAGTCTGGGAGCCTGAGGGTGCTGAGCCTGCGCGTGTGGAGTCTGGCGGTGCTGGGCTTGGAGGTCCTTCGGGTGCTTCGTCCCGGCGGGAGCTACCCTCTCCACAGGAGCTGCGCGAGTGGTTTGCTTGGCGCTGGAGCCGTGCTGCTGGAGCTGGTGGTGCTGCCGGAGCTGGAGGGTCTACTGCTACTGGGGGTGCTGGAGCCACGGGCCCCGGAGGTGCTCGTACTGGAGGTACTGGAGCTGCTGGGCCTGGTGGTGCTCCTGGTGCTGGAGCTGCTGCGTCTTCCGGTGGTCCTGCTGGAGCTGGAGCTGCTGGAGGTGCTGGAGCTGGAGGTTCTGCTGGAGCCGGTGCTCCTGTGGGTGCTGGAGTTGGCGCTACTGGAGCGGCTGGTGGTGCTGCTGGAGCTGGTGGAGCTGCTGGGGTCGGAGCTGCCGCTGGGGGTGCTGGTGCTGTCTCTGCTAGTTCTGGAGGTGCTGCGCGGCCACGACCGTACTTCGTTCCGCTCCTTGAGCAGGTTCTTGGTCTTCCGCCTTCTACTGGTCCTGCTCCTTCCTTAGAGTGTCCACAGCATGTCCAGTCCGAGTCACAGTTACAGCTGGCCTCCCCACTGCCTGCTCCTTCTCCCTACACTGGTCCTACTGGGGGTCTTGCTGAGCGTCGTGAGCCTGAGTCTCGTCCTGCGTTGCCTGTTCGTGCTGCTCGCACTGGTCGTCGTGTTCCGCGTCAGCGTCCTCCTGCGGTCCCGGGCACACACCAGATGATACTGCGTCCCTCCACTGCTCCGCAGCGTGTCCCTTTGCCGTCTCCTCCAGAGTCCTCTCTTCCTACCCTTGCTGACCCGGAGTCTGACTCCCTTCGTGCTGCCAGTCCTATTGTCACGCGTCTCCTGGCTACTGTTGTCACTGACCCTTCCTTTGAGTCCACTGCTGCGTCTGCCTTGGTTGCTGAGCTTGTCGACTTCGCTGCTCACTGTCGTCTAGACTACGCTGCTAGTCTTGTTGCTGAGTCTGAGTCTGTCTGTCCTCCGTCCGTCGGGGGTGAGTGTGCTCTTAGCACGGACGTCCTTGAGGACAGACAGGAGGAGTTCCAGTGTTTTGCTGCTGCTTTACCTCATCTCGTGTCCATGCTAGTTGCCCCTGAGGGAGACCCGGATGCACCAGACATCCCGACCCCGCGCTCTTACGCAGAGGCGATAGAGGGACCCTACTCCTCTCAGTGGCAGTCAGCCATGGACGCAGAGATGGCTTCCTGGAAGTCCACAGGCACCTACGTCGACGAAGTTCCCCCAAGTGGGGCGAACATCGTCAGTGGCATGTGGATTTTCAGGGTGAAGCGGCCGTCGGGTTCTCTGCCTGTCTTAAAGGCGCGTTACGTGGCTCGAGGCTTCAGTCAGCGGCAGGGAGTTGACTACTTTCAGACCTTCTCTCCCACCCCGAAGATGACCACTCTTTGGGTGCTGCTGCACATAGCCGCTCAGCGCGACTACGAGCTTCACTCTCTTGACTTCAGCACTGCTTTCCTACAGGGCAGCCTGCACGAGGAGATCTGGCTGCGCCACCCACCTGGCTTCACTGGGTCGTTTCTTGCTGGTACCAAGTGGAGCCTCCGGCGGCCAGTCTACTGTCTCCGCCAGGCACCCCGTGAGTGGCACGACACACTGAGGACTACACTTGCGGCTCTTGGGTTTGCTCCTTCTACTGCCGACCCGTCGCTGTTTCTACGTACCGACACCTCTTTGCCGCCGTTCTACATCCTCGTGTACGTCGACGACTTGGTGTTTGCTACTGCTGACACTGCTGGACTCGCCCACGTGAAGTCCGAGCTGCAGAAGAGACACACGTGCACAGACCTGGGTGAACTGCGCAGCTATCTTAGCCTGCAGATCACCCGGGACAGAGCACGGCGCACCATTACTCTGACTCAGTCACACATGGTGCAGCAGGTCCTTCAGCGCTTCGACTTCACGTACTCCTCGCCTCAGGCCACTCCTCTGTCTACTCGCCACTCGCTCTCAGCTCTGCCTTCGGATGAGTCCGTAGAGCCGAGTGGCCCGTACCCAGAGCTTGTTGGCTGCCTCATGTACCTGATGACCTGCACTCGACCTGACCTGGCATACCCTCTGAGCATCTTGGCACGCTATGTAGCTCCTGGGAGACACCGACCAGAGCACATGGCTGCAGCAAAGAGGGTTTTGCGCTACTTGTGCAGTACGTCGGGCATGGGGCTCGTGCTTGGAAGGCGGAGTTCAGTGGTCCTCACTGGTCACGCAGACGCGTCTTGGGTTGACGACTTGGCTACGCAGCGGTCGTCACAGGGTTACACCTTCTGCCTTGGTTCCAGCTCTGTTTCGTGGCGGTCTACCCGCTCGTCTTCTGTTCTCAGCTCCAGCTGTGAGGCTGAGATCTACGCAGGGGCCATGGCTGCACAGGAGTTACGCTGGCTCACCTACCTGCTGACTGACCTGGGAGAGCCGCCTCGTTCTCCTCCAGTTATGTACGTAGACAACAAGGCCATGCTGGCCTTGTGTCGGGAGCACAGACTGGAGCACAGAACGAAGCACATTGCTCTTCGCTACTTCCTTGCTCGTGAGCTGCAGCAGTGTGGTCAGCTGCGCCTTGCTTACGTAGCCTCTCGGGCCAACACCGCTGATATCTTCACCAAGGCACTTCAGCCTTGTGATCATCGGCGCTTTTGTACGATGCTAGGTCTTGTGCCTACTTGGCCTCACTTGCTCACTTCTTGACTTTGCTTATACTGTGATCTATATATACCTGCACCTGCATGCTTACCCTGCCTAGGTTGAGATCACTGCCTTGCTTGTTCACCTTGATATATAACTCTGCTTGTGAACTGGCCTTGTGGCCTTGTGCCTGTGCTCAGAATGCGTGGTGACGTTGTGATCCACCCTGAGCTTGTTTTGCTTTGTTTCTTCTCTTGACTGGTCTTGTGACCGTTTCTTGTGTTGGCTATCCCCCACTTCGCCTATGGGGGTGTGTCAAATTATATGTTTAATGTTATCTAGGCTGTAGTGGGTTTAGCCTTAGGGGGTACCGAATTTTGCTCGACACTTCTTTGTATCCCCCTCCTTGCCCTAATCTCCACCATACCTTCATACTATTCTCACACTGCTTCGTCTGGAGGTCCCTGGTGCTTCGCCGAGACTGTCTCCGTAGCAGCTGCGTGAGTGGCTTGTTTGGCGCGCACGTCTGCGGACTGGAGCTACCGGAGCTGGAGGTGCTGGAGACACTGGAGCTTGAGATGCTGGTGTTCCTGCTGGAGCTGGTGGTACTGGATGTGCTGCGGCTGCTGGTCCTGGAGGTGCTCGTACCGGGGGTACTGGAGCTGCCGGGACTGGTGGTGTTGGGGACGCTGGAGCTGGAGACCCTACGGAGCCTGGAGCTGCTGGAGCTAGAGGAGCTGGAGTTCGAGACACTGGCGCGGGAGGCGCTGGAACTGAAGGAGCTGAAGCTGTTGACCCTGGAGCTGGAGGTGCTGGAGGCACTGTGCGGCCGCGACCGTACTTCGTTCCCTTGCTTCAGCAGGTTCTTGGTGTCCCGTCTTCTACTAGCCTTACTCCTCCCCTCCTGTGCCCACTCCCTGCTCCCTCTCCTTACACTGAGCAGTCCGGCGGTCTTAGAGTGCGTCGTGAGCCTACGTCTTGTCCTGTCTCGCCTGTTCGCACTACTCGTCGCGTTCCTCATTCGCGTCCTCCTCCTGTCCCCGGCACGCATGCTATGGCACTCCGTCCTTCCTCTGTTCCACTGTGTTGGTGCAACCCTACGGTTTGCACTCGGCTTGTTGTCCGTGTGCGTGAATGTGTGTGTGTATGGAATGGTATGAGGGCATGGGATAATATATATTTCATGCTTATAATTGTGTGTGAATGTTGAGTCATGATGTCGAGTGTGTGTGTCGAGTCAATAGCGAGTTATCGCTAGACCCGTGTTACGCGGTCGTTTGTGTCTCGCGCGCGGTTTCTATTTTGTCGTGCGCGGTTTCTATTTTGTCCTGTGTCGAACGTTCGGCGTGTCGCAGGTGTGTGCAGCAAACCCATCAAGAACTCAAGGATGAGTTTGTGATGAAGAGCCCGAGCCTTGGTGTCAAGCCTCAAGTGATTTCGAAGCTTGCCAAAAGGGTACACCTCAAGATATTGAAGATAGTTGCATTACTTTGTGTAGTGTAACATTTCACTTGGTGTAGGCCCTAGTGAAGGGTAGTTTCGAGACCCTTCGTGGTTGGGGACAGTGTGGCACTGTTCCACATCACTGTACCTCGGCTCTTGGGGTTTGTAGGAGCTGGGAGTCATTCCCAACTCGTAACTCTTCCTATCTTGTGTTCTAAGACTATAGTGGCTGCCATAGTACCGTTCGTTCAAACCGACGCTGTGTCATCAATTCTTTATCAAATCGTGCAATCTAAATTGCTAATTGTAGACGACGTGAAGACGCTCCAGATCCAATTTGAATCAAGTCATTTGCAGCTGTGAGCAGAACGCTATCAACGTTTGAAGCCGCTGTGCAGAAATCCGTCTGTGCTCTCTATCTTTCGTTTTAGGCACATTCAAGCCTATTGTGACTATAACACACTGCGTGTTCCTCTGCTTGCTCCTCCTGGGTCCTCTCTTCCTGAGGTCCCTGACCCTGAGTCTGACCGCGCTCGTGCTGCCAGTCCCACTGTCGCTCCTCTCCTCGCCACTGCTGTCACTGACCCTTCCTTTGAGTCTACTGCTGCGTCTGCTCTCATTGCTGAGCTACTTGACTTTGCTGCTGCCTGCCGTCTAGACTACGCCACTGCTCTTGTTGCTGAGTCTGCTTGCCCCTGAGGGAGACCCGGATGCACCAGAAATCCCAACCCCGCGCTCTTACGCAGAGGCGACTACGGGTCCTTACTCCTCTTAGTGGCAGGCGGCCATGGATGCCGAGATTGCATCCTGGAAGTCCATAGGCACTTGCGTCGACGAGATTCCCCCACCTGGGGCGAACATAGTCGATGGCATGTGGATTTTCTGTTAGAGACTAAGGACGGAGTCTATGAAGATTAGGTGCCTAAATTTCTCAAAATCGTTGGTCCCTATTTCTGGACAGAATAGTTGCGCTCACAAGAAACGCCGTCGACGAAACGTGCACAGTCAAAACTTCACTAAACTCTTATATGTTGTAGCCCTACTCCGTGGCTACAATTCCCAAGTTGAAACATATCAAGAGGGGAAGTAAATCTCGACTTATCAATTTCGGCGCACAGGGGGGTATGCTGCCATAAGAACTTAACTCAATCACAAAGTTCACACAAGTTCACACAAGAGAATTGAAGTAGCACTAAACCAGGTGGAAGGGATGAGGAGGACGAGAGGGAAGGTCCCAAGAGAGTCCCCAACCAAGGAAACCCCATGCCATACAATTCCCTTCCCCATAGGCAACCCAACTTTGACCTTTGTCACTATCCCAACCTCCACAATCCACCTCAACCCAACTTGGCCACACTTGCCAACCTGGTTTGGTTTCTCCCAACCATTTGGCAGCAACTACAGTAGAAAAGACGAATTTCCCAACCCCCAAAAGTCTGTACCCCATATTGAGTCAACCCCACAACTTCCCATAGTCACCACAACCAAATAGCAAAAGCATACGAACTCCAACGTTCGTAACTTTCTTGTTCGTGCTCCGATTGAAGCGATACTTGGTTCCTCGGAAAGCTCTTGAGCAGAGGAGTCACTTCAGATATCTGCTCAAGCCAAATAACATTCACACACACACTCAGAAAAACCAAACCGCACAAAACACAAATTCTTGCACACACTCACAACACGCATGCAACGCACGAACATATGATGGGAGGCAGACAGACGTGAATGCGAATGGTAGCATCACTCAACAAACTCCCCCTCTGGCTGCCAACCATCATCCCACATGCCATAGCGCAAGCATGCATCCTCAATGCACACTCATCCCAGCAAGCTTCATGCCCTTCCAATGCTCAGATTCAGCCAGGCACTTGGTGAGAATGTCAGCCGCCTGCTGATGGGTCTTCACAATCTCCAGCCGCACCTCCTTGTCCAGGAGCCTTCTCACCCAGTGCCACTTAGGCCTGATGTGTTTGGTCAGCCCATGAAGACAAGCATTCTTCGCTAGCTTCACCGCCGACTCATTGTCACAGAAAATAACAGTCGGCTCCCTCTGACCAACTCCAATCTCCTCCAACAAACGCCTCAGCCACACCACCTCCTTTGCCCCATGATGCAGGGCCATGTACTCTGTCTCACACGAGGACAGCCCCACCTCATTCTGCTTCTTACTGCGCCAGCTCACTGCACCACCTCCGAACAGGCACACATAGCCTCCAATGCTGGTGCCATCCGCTTTCACCGAGTTGAAGCTAGCGTCAGTGTAGCAGGTCAGGAGCATCTCCCCCTTGCTCAAATCAGCTGCACTCCTCTGCAGCCTCTGCCTCACAGCACTGTACTCCAAACCCACTGATGCCGTTGCACTCACATAGCGGACCAACCTCTTGGCCGCTTCCAGCTGCTCATGACTGGGGCGTGAAACCACATTGGCAAGCCTGGATGTTGCAAAGGCAATGTCAGGCCGTGTGTGGTTAGCCGCATAGTTGAGTGCCCCAACCATGGAATGAAAAAGTTTCCTGTCACTCTCACCCACCACCTCCTCATCAGCACAGGGCTCCACAGTGAACCCCGAAGGCAGTGGGGTGGCTGGCTTTCCTCCATCTTGCAGCCCATACTTCTCAGCCAGCCCCTCACAATACTTTCTCTGGTGCAACCTCAACACTCCCTTGTCAAGGTCCCTCTCCACATGCATCCCTAAATAGTACTTCACATCTCCCATCTTGGAGCACTTAAACTGCATCTCCAGCATCTCCTCCACATGCTCAATCATTGCAGACGACTCAGAGAAGAGCAGGATGTCATCCGCATACACCAGGAGCATGAGAAACTGCTCCTTTTCCTGCAGCAGGAACAAGCTGTGATCACACTCACTCTTCTTGAAACCCCCAGCCAGCAGAGTCTCCTCTAACTTGTGGTACCATGCACGAGGAGCCTGCTTCAGGCCATAGATGGCCTTCTTCAGCCTGCACACCCTGCCGCTCCCATCATCCAAACCCTCAGGCTGTAACATGTACAGCTCCTCCAGAATGATCCCATTGAGGAAGGCGGTGGTGATGTCCATCTGCTTCACCCGCCATCCACGGTTTGCTGCCATTGCCAATGACACCCGAAGTGTTGTGCCTTTCCCCACAGGAGCATAGAGCTCGTTGAAGTCCTTTCCCTTTGTCTGCTGAAACCCCTTAGCCACAAGCCTTGACTTGTAGCGGGTCAGCGCCCCATCAGGTCCGTACTTGTGCCTGAAAATCAGCTTGGAAGAAATGGCCTTCTTCCCAGGTGGCAGCTCACACAGCTCCCACGTCTCATTCTCTAGCAGAGAATCATACTCCTCCTTCACACTCTGCTTCCACTTTTCAGCATCGGGCCCGCTCAATGCCTCAGCTAGCGTCTTGGGCTCAGGGACGGCTGCCCAGTAGCAGTGTGCTATCTCATCCTCATCACACTGCTCAGCCACACTCCCAGCCCTTACCACCTTTGGCTTGCCACGGCTTGCATAGGTCAGCCTATTAGGAGGGCGCACATCCCTCCTAGGACGGTCAGCCGTACGTCCGGCACCTTGTGGAGCACCTTGCTCCTCCTCCTGCTGCTGCTGCTCCTGCTCCACCTCAGGTTCTCCCCCATCATCGGTCACCCCAGAGATCTCCTCCTTGGAGACAGAAACCTCCACCTGCCTCGAAGGCCGCTGCACCTCATCGGCCTCAATGATCAGTGGTGTTATAGGAAGCTTCTGCTGCTGCTGCTTCCACTCCTTGTAGAACAAGGACTCAAGGAACTTAACATCCCTTGACACAGTCAGTTGCTGGCTCGTCAAGTCCCATATCAACCAGCCCTTGTGGTCCTTGGCAAGCCCCAAGTGCACACCCCATCTCCCAGAAGCTTCCAACTTTCCCCTCTTCTCCTTCGGTACATGAAACACCACCATGCAGCCATAAGTTCTCAGCATGTTGACTGCAGGCGCACTCCCATACCACTTGGTGTAGGGGACCCATTGCTTGTCCCCCACAGTCGCCAGCACCCGGTTCTTCACAACAACGACCTGCCGCAGTGCTGTCACCCAAAACGGATCCGGCAGCCCTGCACGCCCAAGGAGAGTGCGAGCACCTTCCTGCAGGGTCCGGTTGAACCGCTCAGCCACGCCATTCTGCTGAGGGTTGTAAGGCACTGTGAGCTGATGCTGGATCCCCTTCCGCTTCAGCTCCTTCTCAAAATCAGCGCCGATGAACTCTCCTCCGTTGTCAGTGCGGATCACCTTCACCTTGTGTCCGCTTTCCCTTTGTGCTCTCGGCATCCACTCCTTAAGAACAGCCGCTGCCACCTCCCCCTTAGTCTTGAGAGGGTACACCCACACCGCACGCGTGTGGTCGTCCACAATCGTCAAGAAGTAGCGGCTGCCCGAGAGAGAAAGGGCCCTCGTGGGGCCCACCACATCCATGTGCACTAGTGAAAGTGGTGCCTTGGCTGGTCCTGTGCCGCTGCTGAAGGGAAACTTCGTGAATTTGGTCTCAAGACAGGTAGGGCAGCTCCCAATCTCCTTTGCTCCCCCCTTCACCTCCAGATGAAGCCTTTGCCCATGCAGCTGTCGCATCCACACCAGCAAGCACCTCACCATGTGGCTGTTGTGGCTGCTGCACCTTCTTGACTGCATCCAGGGCCCCAGCAGTTGGTGCAGTCTCCTCTCCTCCCGCAGTTGCTTTAGCCGCTGGCGCTGCCTTTGCCGTTGCTGGTGGTTTCCCCTTCCAAGGGATGATGGGCAGCTGCCACAAGTCCTTGATGCAGCTGCTCTTCTCCTCCAAGTTCCACAGCAGCAACTTCCCAAGCTTTGCACGGCAGCTGGTTGGGCCGAAGGTAACTTCAGCCTTGCTCTTCTGCAGCCGGCGCACAGAAAGAAGGTTAGCGGACAAACCTTCAACCAACAGCACATTCCCAAGCCCCACAAGCTCTCCATTGGCTCCCATCACCTTGGCATTCCCAACACCAATCACAGGGAGCAAAGCACCTGAAGCGGCAGCCACAAACTTGATCTTCCCAGGAGGTTTTACCTCATCAAGCAAATCTGCCCGTGGGGTCATATGACTCGTGCAACCTGAATCGATCACCCAGTGAGTGAGGGGGTGCATCACAACCTTCCCAACTGAACCCATATCACCCCCACTCCCTTGCACATCCTCAACCATGAGGAACATCCCAGGGTCGGCTTTACCTTGTGCACCATCACCTTGTGCACCTGATCCTTGCATAGCGCCACCGCGTGCACGTTCACCACTTGGCGGCTTCATGCCTGGAGGGGCCCATCCCTCAGGCCGGCTGAAACACTTGAACCACGGGTGTCCAGCCTTCTTGCAGTACCAGCACGCACCCTCCATTCGGGTGCTCCCCCTGCCACCAGAGCTCCCATGCCCCTCATTGTAGTCACCTCGGCCTCTCCCTCTGCCAAAGCCTATCCCACGGCCTCGGCCTCTCCCTCCCCCTCTTCCTCTGCTGCCTCCTGCAGCTCCATACCCCTCAGCAGTTTTGTTGGCAGCACCACCTCCCGTGTGGCGCCTGCGGAAGTCCTCTTGCAGAATCTGCTGCCGTAGCCACTCAGGCGTCCATTTGTCCTGCTGAACGTTGAGGGTGGGGATGAGGTTGTCCCACGAGTTGTCGAGCACCGAGATGATCTTGGTGCACTGTTGCATCTGCGCCACTTCGCTGCCCGCCGCTGCCATCCTCGCATAGGTGTCCTTGATCTTGTCAAGGACCGGTTTCACATCATCTCCCGGTTTCATGGAGAGGGCAGCCAACTCCTTCTCCAACACAATCACCATCGGCAGCGTGTTGGGCTGAATCACGTCGCGTAGCAGCTTCCATGCCTTCGGTCCGGAATCATCCAACTCCACCAAATCCTTGATGTGCTGGAACATGTCGTTGTTGACCGATTGGAGGATGAGGTCGTACAGCACCGCGCTCTTCTCAATCCACCGATCGCGGGCATCTCCTTCCCCCGGCATCTTCTCCTCTCCCATTGCAATTTTCAGTAGCTTGTAGCGCTTGAAGGCGCTCCGCATCCGCCCGCTCCATTCCTCATAGTTGGAGCCATCCAAAGCTTCGATCTTGGATGGTGGCGGTTCACTCCTCTTCTCAGCTGCATCTCCACTCCCTTGATTCATCTCCTCTGCTCCCAATCAGAGGTTTCAGCTCCCCCTTTTGCTGGTCACAATGTAGATCCACACAATCTTCACAAGTGTCGGCGCCAACGAAATTTCGGCAGAGTTTCCCCTTAGCGGAAGTCACATCCAACCTCCAGAACTCCACTTAGGCACGCCCACAGGCCATGGTGGGTCTAGGAGGGTCTTCACACTTCAGTAGACTCTCCACAAAGTCCTTAATCAGCTCTGATACCACTTGTTAGAGACTAAGGACGGAGTCTATGAAGATTAGGTGCCTAAATTTCTCAAAATCGTTGGTCCCTATTTCTGGACAGAATAGTTGCGCTCACAAGAAACGCCGTCGACGAAACGTGCACAGTCAAAACTTCACTAAACTCTTATATGTTGTAGCCCTACTCCGTGGCTACAATTCCCAAGTTGAAACATATCAAGAGGGGAAGTAAATCTCGACTTATCAATTTCGGCGCACAGGGGGGTATGCTGCCATAAGAACTTAACTCAATCACAAAGTTCACACAAGTTCACACAAGAGAATTGAAGTAGCACTAAACCAGGTGGAAGGGATGAGGAGGACGAGAGGGAAGGTCCCAAGAGAGTCCCCAACCAAGGAAACCCCATGCCATACAATTCCCTTCCCCATAGGCAACCCAACTTTGACCTTTGTCACTATCCCAACCTCCACAATCCACCTCAACCCAACTTGGCCACACTTGCCAACCTGGTTTGGTTTCTCCCAACCATTTGGCAGCAACTACAGTAGAAAAGACGAATTTCCCAACCCCCAAAAGTCTGTACCCCATATTGAGTCAACCCCACAACTTCCCATAGTCACCACAACCAAATAGCAAAAGCATACGAACTCCAACGTTCGTAACTTTCTTGTTCGTGCTCCGATTGAAGCGATACTTGGTTCCTCGGAAAGCTCTTGAGCAGAGGAGTCACTTCAGATATCTGCTCAAGCCAAATAACATTCACACACACACTCAGAAAAACCAAACCGCACAAAACACAAATTCTTGCACACACTCACAACACGCATGCAACGCACGAACATATGATGGGAGGCAGACAGACGTGAATGCGAATGGTAGCATCACTCAACATTTTCAGGGTCAAGCGGCCGCCGGGTTCTCCGCCTGCCTTCAAGGCGCGTTACGTTGCTCGAGGCTTCAGTCAGCGCCAGGGAGTCGACTATACTGAGGACTACACTTTCGGCTCTTGGGTTTGCTCCTTCTACTGCTGACCCGTCGCTGTTTCTACGCACCGACACCTCGCTGCCGCTGTTTTACGTCCTCGTGTACGTCGACGACATCGTCTTTGCCACTGCTGACACTGAGGCACTGACCCTTGTGAACTCGGAGCTGCAGAAGAGACACACCTACATTGACCTGGGTGAATTGCGCAGCTATCTTGGCTTGCAGATCACCCGGGACAGAGCACGACGCACCATCACACTGACTCAGTCATACATGGTGCACCAGGTTCTTCAGCGCTTCAGCTTCCAGTTCTCCTCGCCACAGCCCACTCATCTGTCTACCGGCCACTCGCTCTCAGCTCCACCTTCGGACGAGTCCGTAGAGCCGAGTGGTCCATACCCAAAGCTTGTGGGTTGCCTCATGTACCTAATGACGTGCACTCGACCTGACCTCGCGTACCCTCTCAGCCTCTTGGCTCACTACGTGGCTCACGGTAGGCACCGAAAGGTGCACTGGGATGCTGCAAAGAGGGTACTACGTTACTTGTGCAGTACGTCAGGCATGGGGCTCGTGCTTGGAGGACGGGGTCCAGTTGTCCTCACTGGTCACGCAGACGCTTCTTGGGCTGACGACTCAGCTACGCAGCGGTCGTCACAGGGTTACACCTTCAGCCTCGGTTCCGACTCTTTTTCCTGGCGGTCTACCCGCTCGTCTTCGGTTCTCAGCTCCCGTTGTGAGGTTGAGATCTACGCAGGGGCCATGGCTGCACAGGAGCTATGCTGGCTCACCTACCTGCAGACTGACTTGGGAGAGCAGCCTCGTTTGCCTCTAGTTCTGTACGTAGACAACAAGGCCATGATTGCCTTGTGTTAGGAGCACAGACTGGAGCACAGAATGAAGCACATCGCACTGCGATACTTTCTTGCTCGAGAGTTGCAGCAGCGTGGCCAGCTTGGTCTTGCGTACGTGGCCACTAGGGCCAACACTGCTGATGTATTCACCAAGGCACTTCCGCCTGGTGATCATCAGCGCTTCTCTACTGTGTTAGGCCTTGTGCCTACTTTGCCTCACTTGCTTACTGCTTGACTCTGCTTATACTGTGATCTATATATATACTTGCTAGGGTATGTTCACTGTATTGTTTGTTCTCTTTTATATAAATCTGCATGTGAACTGGACTTGTGGCCCTTTGCTTGTTCTCGGACTGTGTTGTAACTTTGTGATCCATCCTGAGCTTGCTTTGCTTTTCTTGACTGGTCTTGTGACCACGTGTTCTCCCCCACTTTGCCTATGGGGGTGTTTCAAACTTATACATAGCTGACATTGTGTAGGCTGTAGTGGGGTAGCCCATAAGGGGTACAACCCAATTAGGGTTAGTAATTGTACCCAACTCTTTGCTAGTTCATTCATTCTCGTTCGTAAATCTAACAGCCACTGGGTCCCAGGAGGGAAAGAGCCAGTGAAGCCAGGCGGGCGACACAGCCAGATCTGCTCATGTAGGCTCCCCTGAAAGAACGCTGTGGAGAAGTCCAAGGAGTGTAACTCGTAGTCGCGCTGAGGTGCAATGTGCAGTAAAAACCCGAAGAGTGGTCATCTTTTGGGTGGGAGCGAAGGCTTGGAAGAAGTGTACCCCCTCGCGGTGATTGAAGCATCTCGCCATATAGCGCGCCTTGAACACCGGTGGTGATCCAGGCGGCCGCTTCACCTTGCAGAGCCACATGCCACTGACGACGTTTGTCCCAGGTGGTGGAACGGCGTCAACGTAGTTGCCTGTGGACCTATAATATGCCATCTCTGCCTCCTCAGCTGCTATCCAGTACGAGGGACAAGGTCCCGAGACCGCCTCAGCGTGATTGCGAGGGATCGGGATGTCAAGAGCGTCTGGATCCCCCTCAAGGGCAAGCAGCATGGCGCAGAGATGAGGAACAGCGGCCGCAAGGAAACCAAGCTCGAACTGCCTGTCCTCCAGGACCTCTAGGGGAAAAACCGGTTCACCCCCAGTGGACGGAGAACGAGCAGTGCCACTCACCAGGTGGGAGGCGTAGTCAAGACAGTGGGAAGAGGCAAAGCCAGCGACAGTGGTAACAAGGGCTGAGACAGACGACAGAGGGGCTGTCGGGTGAGTGACCAACGCGGACAGAATACGAGAGACGATAGGACGGGAGGCACGGAAGTAGTCGGACAACGGGTCGTGGAGCACAGTGAGGGATGACTCAGGAGGCTGTGGAAGGACCGGAGGAGGTGGAACACGAGAGCGGAGTAGAGGGTGAAACGGGCCGTCAGCACGGTAACGAGACCGACGGCGCTCTGGAGACACATCACGACGGAGGGGAGAATGACGAGTCCACTGGGACGAGGAAAGGGACTGAACAGGGGGAACAGGAGGGGACGATAAGGGATCAGGAACCAAGCGTGCAGGTGCTGGGTCGGGCAGGTCACGAAGTCGCAGCCGGTGCCGCTCCGCCTCCTCTAGCGTTTGTTGCGACGGTACCTGCTGCCAAGAACTAACGAGCATAAGAATTGACTAAGGAAACAAGGTACAATGAGATACATGCAAACCCTAGGAATTGTGAATGTAACACCTAGGCTAAACTAAACAACACATATAAAATATATGTTCACACACCCCCATGGTCTAGGTGACGGTAGTCTTGTGGAAAGCAACACATATCTCAGGGTGAGTCTCAAGGACACACATAGTCTGAGAGCAAGCAAGGGTCACATGACCAGTCAGCAAGAACAAGCAAGGGTCACATGACCAGTCAGCAAGAACAAGCAAGGGTCATAAGCCCAGTCCACAAGAACAATACAAATCTCAGGGTGGAGCTCAAAGTCACCACACACTCTGAGAATAAGCAAGGGGCCACAAGGCCAGTCCACATACAGATACCGTATTACCCCGGATAGAAGCGCAGGTGCGCTTATAATAAAACAATGTTTTTTAGGGGGGTGCGCTTCTAATCGAGTCATGTGTATAAGCGCATGCGCTTGTAATAGGAAAAAATAATAATCACTTTTAAACATACCAAATTGAAGCCCGCAATAAGGCGAATTCAACCGACCATGCAACACGTAGAATCGTGCATGGTTTCCAGACAAAAACAGCAGCGGTTCGGTTTCCCGCCGCACAGTTTTGTCTAGAACCGTCGATCGTGACAGCAGTGACGGGGATGTTGCCATGCAGCCCAATCACAGTCGCATGCATTGCGTGGCATGTGCATTTCTTCCGAACCCTCTCAAAGGGTGAGGAATATTCCCTGCTAGCGCAGCTTTTATGCTGCCACGCAGGGTCCTCTACGGGGGTAGGTGGGGGTTTCCCGCTTGTCATTGACGAGGACTCCGAGGCGCCAACCTTACGGGGTCCCCTTCGTTGCCCATTTGTGCACCCTCGTTCTCATTTTTTTCATTCAGATTCCAGTGTAGGCTGCCTGGCTGGCGAAGCCATGGCGGAATTCAGCGGGACGCACTTCCTCTTCAAGAACAAGAGAGCTCGCCCATGGCGACTTACCGACGACAGGTGGTATACCCGTGAGCCCGCAGCGCCTCCAGTGCCACCTGAACCCCCAGCGCCCCCTGCTCCTGCTCCTCCTGCACCTCCTGCTCCTCCTGCTCCTCCCGCACCTCCCGCTCCTCCAAATCCGCCTGATATCGGTGCCAGTGCTCACCAACGGCCCGTACTCCAGCGGTATTTACCAGCCGCTTTCAACGAGTGGCTGTCTGAACCGGACACACCCAAGGCCCCTGATGTGTTCATCCAGGCTTCGCCGCCTGCACCACGGTGGGGACAGCCCGAAGCCTGCACGTGGGACGAGTCGGCTGTGGGCGCCGTCGATGACGTGGCCGCTGATAAACAAAACAACGGCGACGGCGACGGTGAAGCGGGCACCGAGGAGGACGTGTTCTCAGATCGTGGTGCAATTGCCGAGGACGACGACGGTGTGGAGTCATGGTGGCGTGACGCACCACGCGAGAAGATGCCGATACCGACGTATCCGCCGATTAACAAAAAACGATCCCACCCCTCCTCCCATAACCGAGATGCCCGCCCCCCCTCTCCCAGGCACAAGTCGTCTCAACATAAACGGCAGTCCTACACCTCCCAGGAGAAACTCAGGTGGCTCGTGCGGCTAGAGCTGGCGGCATCAATAAGCGAGGTCGCGCGGGAGTCCGGCATACACCGCAAATGCCTGACGGAGTGGAAAACCCAAGCAGAGGAGCTCAAGGCTTCACATGCCGCACGGTGTCGACTTCATGGGCGCGGGAGGTCTTCTTGGTACAGACCCATGGAGTTGAAGTTGTACGCTCAACTCCTCGACTGGCGACGCCGCGGTGTTGCAGTTTCAGTCGGCCGGCTCCAAGAATGGTCGCGCGAAGTGATGAAGGTGCTGTTCCCAGAAGTCAAGTGGAAAGG
This sequence comes from Closterium sp. Naga37s-1, assembly GCA_947471745.1. NCBI lineage: Eukaryota > Viridiplantae > Streptophyta > Zygnematophyceae > Desmidiales > Closteriaceae > Closterium > Closterium sp. Naga37s-1. The sequence continues at coordinate 667,817 of CANJKZ010000497.1, read as the reverse complement.
GAGTCAGCGGTGGTCGGAGCGGTTCCGCAAGCGGTGGAACCTCAGCGTGCGCATGAAAACTAAGGTGGCGCAGAAAACGCAGGAGCGTAAGTGCCTTGTTTCCCGCTTACCTCGAGCGAATTCGCATGGTTTAAGAGTTGTTGCTCCTGCACTTCCTATCTTTATCTTATAGCGGCACTCATCCTTCTTCCTATCTGTCTTTCCCTCCACGTGCGCAGACGTGGCGACGCAGTGCAAAGAATTTTGGCAGTTCGTCCGCAACGCACGCAATGAGTACGCGATCGACAATCGATACATAATCAACGCCGACCAAACGCCTCTTTGGTTGGAGATGTCGGCCACTACCACCGTGGAGCAGACAGGCGTGAAGTCGGTGCCCATCCGCAGCGCTGGTTACCAGAGCGAAAGGGTCACCGTGATGCTGGCGTGCATGGCGACGAGCGAGAAGTTGAAGCCGTGGGTGTTTTTCAAGCGCAAGACAGTGCCTAAGGGTGACTTCCCAAAGGGTAAGCACATGTTCTTGTGCGTGTTTTGGACGTTCAACAAAAAAAAGGGACTAACCACCGCTTGCTTGTGTGCAGATGTCGTGGTCGGCTGCCAAGCGAACGGGTGGATGGAGGCCACGGGCGTCATCCAGTGGCTCGATGAGGGCGTGGTGCCGTTCTTGAAACCGAAATTCGGCGTGCAGATTCGGAGCGCCATGCTAGTACTCGACTCCTACCGTGGTCACCTTACCAAGGAAGTCAAGGCGAGATTCGCGGCGCTCAACATCGTGCTGGCGGTCATCCCGGCGGGATGCACCGCAGACGTGCAGCCGCTCGATGTGTCGGTGAACAAGAGCTTCAAAGCGAGTGTTCGCCAGCAGTACCAGTCCTGGTTTGAGGCGGACGGCATGAACATTCTGACACCTGCAGGTGAGCGAGGACATGTCCTCCCGTCTCCCCTTCGTGTGCTTGGCTGCCTGCTTGTGGACTAATGTGTTCCCCACTCCCTTTCATGTGGTGCAGGGAACATCAAGAAACCACCCCCGGCGGTGGTGCTCAAGTGGATTTCACGGGCGTGGAAGGCCGTGCCCGCCGACCTGATTAAGAAAGCCTTCCTCACGTGCGGCATCAGCAATGCCCTTGACGGGAGCGAAGACCATATGGTGATGGCGCACCGGAGAAGCCAGCTGAGCCACGAGGTAGAGTTTGACGACGACATCCAAGTAGACGGGTTCTGGGGCAACAACGCCACGGAGCCCGAATCGGACGTGGAGGAAGTGGAGGCCTAAGGCTAGACTAGGCAAGATAGTGTTTAGGCTAGGACAATAGTCACCCTATTATATGTGAAACTTTTAGCTAGGGCAATTACGACTAATGAAGGCTAGCCTTGCTTTAGTTCTAACAATAATGACAAATATTCATCAAGTGTATTTTTTTTTTACTGCAAGGGTGCGCTTATAATAAGTAATGATTTTGTAAGGGGTGCGCTTCTAATTGAGGATCGGCCATAAGCGCATTGCTCCATATATAAGCGCATGCGCTTATAATAGGCCTGCGGTTATATTCGGGGCGATACGGTGTATCGCAAATATAAGGAGATGCAAGCGTACAAGGCAAGCAGGACGGGCAGGCACAAGGCCAAGCTGGGTGCAGAAACACTGGTGGTCACAAGGCGGCAACGCCTTGGTGAAGATATTGTGAAGAATTAAACAGGAAATGGATCAACTAGGAAAGTGTGAGGTACAAATATAAAACCTGTGCCCCTTAGTGTCTACCCCACTACAGCCTATATAGGCTAAGGCATAAACATTTGACACACCCCCATAGGCAAAGTGGGGGAGAACTAGGGGTCACAAGACCAGTCAAGCAAAGCAAAGCAAAGCAAGCTCAGGGTGGATCACAACGTCACCACACAGTCTGAGCACCGGTTCAAAGGCCACAAGGCCAGTTCACATGCAAGTTCATATATATAGAGGTAAACAAGCAAGTGCAGGTATATATAGATCACAGTACAAGGAAAGTCAAGAGGTAAGCAAGTGAGGCCAAGTAGGCACAAGACCTAGCATAGTACAGAAGCGCTGATGATCACAAGGCTGAAGTGCCTTGGTAAAGATATCAGCAGTGTTGGCCTGAGAGGCCACGTAAGCAAGGCGCAGCTGACCACACTGCTGCAGCTCATGAGCAAGGAAGTAGCGAAGAGCAATGTGCTTCGTTCTGTGCTCCAGTCTGTGCTCCCGACACAAGGCCAGCATAGCCTTGTTGTCTACGTACAGAACTGGAGGAGAACGAGGCGGCTCTCCCATGTCAGTCAGCAAGTAGGTGAGCCAGCGTAACTCCTGTGCAGCCATGGCCCCTGCGTAGATCTCAGCCTCACAGCTGGAGCTGAGAACAGAAGACGAGCGAGTAGACCGCCACGAAACAGAGCCGGAACCAAGGCTGAAGGTGTAACCCTGTGACGACCGCTGAGTAGCCAGGTCGTCAACCCAAGACGCGTCTGCGTGACCAGTGAGGACCACTGGACTCCGCCCTCCAAGCACTAGCCCCAAGCCCGAAGTACTGCACAAGTAGCGCAACACCCTCTTCGCTGCAGCCATGTGCTCTGGTCGGTGTCTCCCAGGAGCAACATAGCGTGCCAAGATGCTCAGAGGGTATGCTAGGTCAGGTCGAGTGCAGGTCATCAGGTACATGAGGCAGCCAACAAGCTCTGGGTACGGGCCACTCGGCTCTACGGACTCATCCGAAGGCAGAGCTGAGAGCGAGTGGCGAGTAGACAGAGGAGTGGCCTGAGGCGAGGAGTACGTGAAGTCGAACCGCTGAAGGACCTGCTGCACCATGTGTGACTGAGTCAGAGTAATGGTGCGCCGTGCTCTGTCCCGGGTGATCTGCAAGCCAAGATAGCTGCGCAGTTCACCCAGGTCTGTGCACGTGTGTCTCTTCTGCAGCTCGGACTTCACGTGGGCGAGTCCAGCAGTGTCAGCTGTAGCAAACACCAAGTCGTCGACGTACACGAGGATGTAGAACGACGGCAGCAAAGTGTCGGTGCGAAGAAACAGCGACGGGTCAGCAGTGGAAGGAGCGAACCCAAGAGCCGCAAGCGTAGTCCTCAGTGTGTCGTGCCACTCACGTGGCGCCTGGCGGAGACCGTAGACTGGCCGCCGGAGGCTCCACTGGGTACCAGGAGGAAACGACCCAGTGAAGCCAGGTGGGCGGCGCAGCCAGATCTCCTCGTGCAGACTGCCCTGTAGGAAAGCAGTGCTGAAGTCAAGGGAGTGAAGCTCGTAGTCACGCTGAGCAGCAACGTGCAGCAGAACCCGAAGAGTGGTCATCTTCGGGGTCGGGGAGAAGGTCTGAAAGTAGTCAACTCCCTGCCGCTGACTGAAGCCTCGAGCCACGTAACGCGCCTTGAAGACAGGCGGAGAACCCGGCGGCCGCTTCACCCTGAAAATCCACATGCCACTGACGATGTTCACCCCAGGTGGGGGAACCTCGTCGACGTAGGTGCCTGTGGACTTCCAGGAAGCCATCTCTGCGTCCATGGCTGCCTGCCACTGAGAGGAGTAAGGACCCTCTATCGCCTCTGCGTAAGAGCGCGGGGTCGGGATGTCTGGTGCATCCGGGTCTCCCTCAGGGGCAAGCAGCGTGGACACGAGATGAGGTAAAGCAGCAGCAAAACACTGGAACTCCTCCTGTCGGTCCTCAAGGACGTCCGTGCTAAGAGCACACTCACCCCCGACGGACGGAGGACAGACAGACGCTGACGCTGACTCAGCAACAAGACGAGCGGCGTAGTCTAGACGATAGTGAGCAGCGAAGTCGACAAGCTCGGTAACTAAGGCAGACACAGCAGTGGACTCAAAGGAAGGGTCAGTGACAACAGTGGCTAGGAAACGCGTGACAGTAGGACTGGCAGCACGAAGGGAGTCAGACGCCGGGTCAGCAAGAGCAGGAAGAGAGGACTCTGGAGGAGACGGCAAAGGGACACGCTGTGGCGCAGTGGAAGGACGCAGTGCCATCTGATGCGTGCCCGGGACAGCAGGAGGACGCGGACGTGGAACACGACGACTAGTGCGAGCAGTGCGAACAGGCGACGCAGGACGCGACTCAGGGTCACGACGCTCAGCAAGACCTCCAGTAGGACCAGCGTAGGAAGAAGGAGCAAGCAGAGGGGAGACCAGCTGTAACTGTGACTCGGACTGGACAGGCGGAGGACACTCTAAGGAAGGAGCAGGACTAGGAGAAGGCGGAAGACCAAGAACCTGCTCAAGGAGCGGAACGAAGTACGGCCGCGGCCGCGCAGCACCTCCAGAACCAGCAGGGACAACACCAGTACCCCCAGCGTCAGCTCCAACTCCAGCAGCACCACCAGCTCCAGTACCTCCAGTAGCACCCACTCCAGCAGCACCACCAGCTCCAGCTCCAACAGTAGCTCCAGCACCAGGAGCACCACCAGGCCCAGCAGCTCCAGTACCTCCAGTACGAGCACCTCCGGGACCCGTGGCTCCAGCACCCCCAGCAGAAGCAGAACCTCCAGTACCGGCTCCAGCAGCACCTCCAGCTCCAGAACCTCCATCAGCTGCAGAACCTCCAGCACCGGCAGCACCTCCAGCTCCAGCAGCACGGCTCCAGCGGCGAGCAAACCACTCGCGCAGCTCCTGTGGAGAGGGAAGCTCCCGCCGGGACAAAGCACCCGAAGGACCGCCAGGTCCAGCACCGACAAGCTCCACACCCCCACTCCCAGCAGCCCCAGGCTCAGCACCCCCAGAAGCAGCACCCCCAGGCACCGCACGCTCAGGCTCAGCACCCCCAGACCCAGCACCCCCAGGCTCCGCACGCTCAGGCTCAGCACCCCCAGACCCAGCATCCCCAGGCTCCGCACGCTCAGGCTCAGCACCCCCAGACGCACCAGAGTCAGCAGCTACCTCGACAGGCTCGACTGCATCTACCTGGGACACACCTGAGGGGGCAGGACCCTGAGGGGGGAGGGGGTCTACCGGGGGGGGACCGGGAGCGAGGAAGAGCGGCGGGGGGGGGAGGGGGGCAGTGCGGTAGGGGAAGAGACGGTAGTACGGAACCGACTCGTCAAACGTGACGTCCTGGGAGGACAGAACACGACGCGAGGTGGGGTGGTAAAACTGCCAACCAGGCGCGTCAGGGGGAAAGTCGAGGAAGACGCAAGGAACAGCACGGGAGGACAGCTTGTCCGCAGACAAGTCTCGAACGAAAGCTCGAGATCCCCAGACACGGAACGCAGACGCATCACCAACCTTCCCCGTCCACCGCAGAGTAGGGGAGGTCTCCGGCAGGGAGACCCGGGGCTGAAGGTTGATCTGATGCGCCGCGTACTGAACCGCGAACGGCCACAGAAAATGGGGAGCAGCCGCATGGATCATGGACGTACGAGCGACATCCATGACCATGCCAATGCGGCGCTCAGCAATCCCATTTTGCTGTGGAGAGGCCGGAAGCGTGAACGTCTGGCGGATGCCCTCCGCACGACAGAAGGCTCGCAGAAGGTCGGAGGAAAACTCTCCGCCTCTGTCGGAGTGCAGACGCAGAACAGGAAAGTCCGAGCCGAAACGCTCTCTGAGCTGGAGACGAGCAACGCGGATCCAGTCGATCAACACCTCAGTGACCTCACCCTTGCTGCGCAAGGGGAAGATAGTGGTGTAACGCGAGTAGTCGTCAACCACCAGCAGGAAGTAACGCTCGTGACCCTGTCCATGGACGCGGGCTGGGCCCCACACGTCCATGTGAAGAGTCTGCAGCGGAGCCTCTGTCGGGGGAAACTCGGAGGAGTGAGGAGCGGCGCGCTGCCGCCCCTCGACGCAGGGAACGCAGGTAGGGGCAGGCCCCGGGGGAAGGGGAGGGAGGGACCGGGGGAGACCAGAGACAAGGACACGGGAGGCCATGCCTCGGAGACGAGGCAAGGAGGGGTGACCAAGGCGGTGGTGCCAGAGGAGGGTCTGGTGGGACAGGGGGCGACAGGAGCAGGGGGCAGACTCAAGACCTGACCGAGACGCTGCAGCAAACACCTGACTCGACGCAGCTACCTGACCAGACGCAGCAACCGGAGGAGACTCTGTGGTCAGTGTGTACAGGCTCGACCCCGGTCGACGGGTAAACGAGGCCAAGTGGCGGCCCGTCTGAGCACACGTGCAGTGGGTCACTCGCTGACCTGCAGGAGTGAACTGGTCAACTCCGGCATCCTGAAGGTCAGCACCACTCACCAAGTTCGTGGAGAACGAGGGGAGGTAGAGACCAGACAGGGAGCCTGACGGGGCCGCCGGACACGGGAGGACAGTGGAGTAGCGAGCAAGGACAGGACCCCCAGAGGGGTCTGCCAGGGAGACCGCAACCGGCCGACTGAGCGGCGTAAGGGTGGTGCGGTCTCGAAAGAAGGAGCGGGAAGCACCCGAGTCGAGGGTGAAGGTGTGAAAGACCTGAGCCGACTCGGTACCTGAGAGAGCAGACTCACCAGCACCTAGGGCAGCAGACTCACGAGTACCTGGAGCAGCAGACTCACTAGCACCTAGAGCAGCAGCCTCAATACCAGGGTCAGGCGGAACACACACGTAACAGTCACCCTCAGCACTAATAGACACAGCATACATGGCAGCAAGAATAGCATCAAAGTCAAGATCAAAGATAGCTACCCCCGACCTGAGCAGATCTCCCCAACGAGGGATCTCAGTGGCGTCCGGGAACTGGGCACGCCAGGCGTCCGTCAGGCGACCGAAGCAGCGCTGGGTGGCGTGCAGGCCGCCACACTGCTCTCCAGTGCGGTCACCGGTGCGCAGGATGTAAGTACAGGGACCAGCACCCCCAGACCCCTGGCGCCCCGCGTACCACTCACGAAGCTGCTGGGGCGAAGGGGTCTCACGAGAGCGCTGCTGCTGCTGGGGTCCCCGCTGCACAGCTCCGCCTCTGCCAGCTCCACCTCCGCCGCCGCCGCCTCCGCCTCCTCCACCCCTCCCGCCACCGCCACCGCCGCCTCCACCTCCACCGCCGCCACCGAAGCCCCCACCTCTACCACCACCCCCACCCCCACCCCCTCCTCCGCCTCCACCGCCACTACCGCCGCCCCCACCACCTCCTCCAGCTCCCTTGCCCCGCTTGCCCTTGCTGATGCGGCGCCTCTCACTAGGAGCAGACGCAGCGCTGACCGACTCGGTGCCAACAAGGTCGACAGCAGCAGCAGAGGCAACAGAGGGCAAAAGAGGAACGGGGGAGCACCCCTCAAAGAAAGGGGTACGGGGGTCACCACGAGAGGCGCCTACAGCGGTGATACTAGTCTCTGCTGCAAGGAGGCGCTCCTCGAGGAGGTCGACAGTGAGGGTGGTAGGGCAAAGAGAGAGGAAGTGGTCCCTGACCGAGCGGAGAGTGTCAGGGAGTCGAGTGACTAGGTAGTAGAGGGTGATGTACATGGGGGGGGGGGTCTGGGCGCAGAACTCAGCAGGAAGCGCAGCGCGGTAGCGAGAGTCACTAGTGCGGAGGTGCGTAATGAGGTCAGTGACTGTGGCAAAAGCAGCGAGGTCAGGGAACAGGTACGGTAGCATGAGGCGGCTAAGCGCAGCAGTGGCAGGGGAAGAGTAACGTGCAACTACTGCGTCGTACAGAGTCTTAGCACTCTTGTACTGACTAAAGTGCGCGCGCTCAGTAGACGGTAGGTGACTACGCACAGCAAGGCGGGCAGCAGCATCGCGCGTGAGCCACTGCGAGCGAACGGTACTGTCAGCATCAGCAGCAGGGGCAGTAGAGGCGCCCGACGTAAGATCAAACAGGGAGAGACCATCCTTGCTATCGCACTGAAGGAAAAGCTGCAGATCATCTAGCCAGACATCAAAGTCAACCGCTCGACCCTCAGCATCAAAGGTGAGAAGACTAGGACTAGCCATGATAGGAGCAGCAGCAGACTAGCAGCGGCAGCAGTGCAACTGAGCGAGGCAGGACAGTGCGACTCGGCAGGGCGACTCGGCAAAGCAGTGCGGCTCGGCCGCGCGGCTCGGCCCGGCTAGGCTCTTACCAGGGGCGGAGCCGACAGGTCCGGGACTGTGTCGGGGCCGTGACAGGGCCGGGACAGGGTCGGGGCCGAGCAGGGTCCGGGACGGGGCAGCAACGGGGCCGGGACAGGGTCAGGGCCGGGGCAGGTCCGGGACAGGGTCGGGGCCGAGCAGGGTCCGGGACGGGGCAGCAACGGGGCCGGGACAGGGTCGGGGCCGGGGCAGGTCCGGGACGGGGTCGGGGCCGGGGCAGGTCCGGGACGGGGCCGAGGTAGGGCCGGGACAGGGTCGGGGCCGGGGCAGGTCCGGGACGGGGTCGGGGCCAAGGCAGGTCCGGGACGGAGTCGAGGCCGGGGCAGGTCCGGGACGGGGCCGAGACGGGGCCGGGGTAGGGCCGGGACGGGGCCTTTTAGGCGCGGCGTAGGGGCCGCGTCAAGTACGGGGCCGGGTCGGGCCGTTTAGGGGCCGCGTAGGAGCCGCGTAGGGGCGGCGTAGGGGCCGCGTAGGGGCCGCGTCAGGGACGGGGCCGGGTCAGGCCGTGTAGGGGCGGCGTAGGGGCCGCTGAGGGGCCGCGTAGGGGGCCGCGCAGGGGGCCGCGTAGGGGCCGGGTAGGGGCCGCGTAGGGGCCGCGTAGGGGGCGGGTAGGGGCCGCGTAGGGGCCGCGTAGGGGCCGCGTAGGGGCCGCGTAGGGGCCGCGTAAGGGCCGCGTAGGGGCCGCGTAGGGGCCGGGTAGGGGCGGGGCCACGTCAGGGACGGGGCCGCGTCAGGTACGGGGCCGCGACGGGGCCGTTTAGGTGCGGCGTAGGGATCGCGTAGGGGCCGCGTAGGGGCCTTTAGGGGCCGCTAGGTGGTCGCGAAAAAAAAAATTAGGGCAGGGCGCGAGACGCGCTTCGGGCAGCTAAAAAAAGTTGCTTATGGTGGGCCCTTAGGAAGGAACGGTCCCATGAGGGAACCCGCTCTATACCATGTGAAGAATTAAATAGGAAATGGATCAACTAGGAAAGTGTGAGGTACAAATATAAAACCTGTGCCCCTTAGTGTCTACCCCACTACAGCCTATATAGGCTAAGGCATATACATTTGACAGATATTTGCAGTGTTGGCCTCAGAGACCACACGTCGTACAAGTGCCTGGCCACGCTACTGCAACTCACGCAGAAAGAAGTAACGAAGTTGGATGTGCTTCGCCTTCCCAATCAGTCGTGGCTCCTCACACACCAGGACAGCAGACCTGTTGTCGACAAACAAGACTGGGGGAGAGCGAGTCCGCTCACCAAGGTCAGTGAGGAGGAAAGTCAGCCAGCGAAGCTCCTGAGTGGCCATGGCCGCAGCGTACACCTCTACCTCACAGCTGGAACCAGAGACGGACGACGCCCAAGTTGACCGCCACAAAACAACACCTGTCCCGAGGCTAAAGGAGTACCCCTGTGTAGACCGACGCTTCTCCGCGTTGTCGGCCCACGACGAGTCTGAGAAACCTGTGAGTGTAACTGGCTGCTTCCCTCCAAGGACAAGTCCCATGCCTGATGTACTCGCTACATACTTCACCACCCTCTTAGCAGCGTACCAGTGAGACGGACGGTGTCTCGCAGGCGCAACAAAACACGCAAGGATGCTAAGAGGGTAAGCTAGGTCTGGGCGAGTGCAGGTCATCAAGTACATGAGACAACCCACCAGCTCAGGATATGGACCACTGGACTCAAATGACTCGTCCGAAGGTGGAGCCGTGAGCCCATGATCCACAGCAAGAGGGGTGAGCTGTACCTTGGAGAATGGGAAGCGAAACTGCGTGAGGATCTGCTTGACCATATGCAACTGAGTCAGCGTAATGGTGCGAGCTGCCCTGTCCCTGGTGATCTACAGGCCAAGGTAGTGCTGCAGCTCACCAAGGTCAGTGCAAGTGTGTCTCCTCTGCAGTTCCTCCTTCATGGAGGCCAGCGCGTGTCGGTCGGGAGTGGCGAAGACCAGGTTGTCAACGTAGACCAAGATAAATAACGGGGTTGAGCCACGGCGAACGAACAGCGTCAGATCGGCAGACGACGGAAAGAAGTCAAGCGTTGCAAGGGTCGAGCGAAGTGTGTCGTGCCACTCACATGGAGCCTGGCGCAGGCCGTAGACTGGTCGACGCAGCTGCCACTGGGTACCAGGTGGGGAAGATCTAGTGAAGCCAGGCGGGCGACGCAACCAGATCTACTTGTGCAGGCTCCCCTGAAGGAACGCAGTCGAAAAGTCCAAGGAGTGCAACTCGTAGCCGCGCTGGGCTGCAATATGCAGCAACACCCGAAGAGTATTCATCTTCGGGGTGGGAGCGAAGGTCTGGAAGAAGTCTACCCCCTCTCGCTGACTGAAGCCTCTCGCCACATAGCGCGCCTTGAACACTGGTGGTGATCCAGGTGACCACTTCACCTTGTAGAGCGATCGGCCACTGACGACGTTCGTCCCAGGTGGTGGGACTACGTCAACATAGGTACATGTGGACCTATAAGATGACATCTCTGCCTCCTCAGCTGCTATCCAGTACGAAGCCCAAGGTCTCGAAACCGCCTCGGCGTGAGTGGGAGGGATCAGGATGTCAAGGGCATCTTGATCCCCCTCAGGGGCAAGTAGCAAGGCGCAGAGATGAGGAACAGCGGCCGCCAGGAAACCAAGCTCGAAGTGCCTGTCTAGGGGAAAAACAGGAGCACCCTCGGAGGACGGAGAATGAGCAAGGCCACTCACCAAGTGAGTGGCGTAGTCAAGATGGTGGGAAGAGGCAAAGCCAGTGGCAGTGGTAACAAGCGCCGAGACAGACGATAGAGGTGCAGTCGGGTGAGTGACCAACGCGGACAAAACACGGGAGACGACAGGACGAGAGTCACGGAGGTAGTCGGAGAATGGGTCGTGAAACACAGTGAGGGACAACTCGAGAGGCTGTATGAGGACAGGAGGAGGTGGAGTACGTGAGCGGAGAACAAGGTGAAACGGACCGTCTGCACGGTAACGAGACTGCCGGGGCTCTGGAGACACAGCACGATTGAGGGGAGAATGACGAGTCCACTGGGACGAGAAAAGAGACTGGACAGGGGGAACAGGAGAGGGCGGTAGGGAACCACGAACCAAGCGTGCATATGCTGGGTCGGGCAGGTCGCGCAGTCGCAGTCGCTGCCGCTCCGCCTCCTCTGGCGTCTGCTGCGACAGTACCTGCCCCTCCTGCTGCTCCTCCTCTGTCCTCTCCTGCTGTGGTTGTGACTCCTCTACTCTCTCCTGCTGTGTCTGTAACTACACCTGCTGCTGCGGGCAGGAATCCTGCTCTACCCTCTCCTGGTGCGGTCGTGACTCCTCCTCTACTCTCTCCTGCTGCGACTGCAACTGCACCCGCTGCCGCACTCGTGACTCCTACTCTACTCTTTCCTGCTATGACTGCAACGGCACCTGCTGCTGCTGTGACTCCTCCTCTACTCTCTCCTGCTGCTGCGACTGAGATTGCTCCCGCTGCTGCTGCTGCTGGAGCTGTGGCCTCTCAAACCGCTCACGCTCCTCCCTCTCCACCCGGAGGAGACCCTGCTCACGGGTTAGGAAACGTACAGTGCACGGTGTGGGCGCCAGAGTGCCAGTGCCTCCAGCTACAGCACCCCCAGAACCGGCACCTCCACCACCGACACCCCCGGGGCCTCCAGTACCTCCCGCAGGAACACCCCCAGGCTCCGCAGCAACCGGCCGCAGAGAAGAACGAGAAGGGAACTGTGGGACGGAATGGAAGCCAGGAGGTGACGCGAAGCGAGGCCGCTGATTCGAGGCTGCCGTGTCCTCCACTGGAGTGGCCTCCACGCCCACACCCCCTGCAGCCCTAGAGCCGACACCACCAGCTCCAGCAGCCCCAGTACCCTCACCCTCCGCAACTGCACCTCCCGCACCCCCAGACACGACAGGGGCTGGACGCTGCGGGGTGGACGACTGTGGAGTGACGTGCGACACACCTAACGGGGCAGGACGCGAAGGGGGGGGGGCTACCAAGGCGACTGGGGGGGGGCTCAAGGGTGAGGAATAGCGGGGGGGGGAAAGGCCTCAGTACCTCGGTGGGGGCGACTCCTGTAGTAATAGACAGACTCGTCGAACGTGACGTCCTGAGAAGCGAAGAAATCGTAGGTGACCGGGTCGTAGAACACCCAGCTGGAGGCGTCCAAAGGGAAGCCAAGAAAGATGTACGCACGAGTGCGCGGAGACAACTTGTTCACGCCAGGGGCGCGAACGTGAGCCAGAGAATCCCAGACACAGAAGTCAGCTGCTACGCCCCGAGAACCTATCTAAAGAAAGACCGGCATTACCCGTGGCCGTGCGTCACTGGGCCCCAAGTTCAGCTGGTGCGCGGCGTAGCGGACTGCCTGAGGCCACAAGAACTGGGGGGCACCGGCATGGCACATGGAGGTCCAGACAACCTCCATGACCAGGCTGATGCGTCGCTCGGCTACCCCAATCTGCTGCGGCGAGGCTGGTAGCGTGTAAGACTGGATGATCCCCCGACCCTGACAGAACGTCTCCAGGCGAGTGGAGGAAAACTCACCACCACGGTCTAAGTGTAGGCGGAGCCCACAAAGGCCTTGGGCGTCACCCCTTGCTAGTAGCCAAGGCTCGAGGACGGTAGGCACTGTTATGTGATGCCATCATTTGCATTCACGTCTGTCTGCCTCCCATCATATGTTCGTGTGTTGCATGCGTGGTATGAGCGTGTGCAAGAATTTGTGTTTGGTGTTGTTTGGATTTTCTGAGTGTGTGTGAGTGTTATTTGCCTTGAGCAGATATCTGAAGTGACTCCTCTGCTCAAGAGCTTTCCGACGAACCGAGAATCACTGCGATCGGAGCAAGAACGAGAAAGATATGATCGTTCGAAGATTTTGATTGAGATGCGGCGACTATGGGAATTTGCGGGTTGACTCAATATGGGGTACAGACTTTTGGGGGTTGGGAAATTAGACACCATCACTGTAGATGATGTCAAGTGGTTGGGAGAAGCCAAACCAGGTTGGCAAGTGTGGCCAAGTTGGGTGAGGTGGATGGCATGAGTTGGGAAAGTGACAAATGTCAAAGTTGGGGTGCCTATAGAGAGGGGAATTGTGTGGTATGGGGTTTCCTTGGTTGGGGACTCCCTTGGGACCTTCCCTCTCGTCCTCCTCATCCCCTCCTACCTGGTTCTATTGCTACTCTAACTTTCTTGTGTGAACTTGTGAGATAATTGTGATTGAGTTACGTTTTCTATGGCAGCATACCCCCTAGTGCGCCAGAGTTCATAACTCGAGCTATACTCCATATTTTGATACTATTCATATTGGGAAAGATAGCCACGGTCAAGGGCTACAACATACTTGAGTTTGAAAGAATTCTAACAGTGGACCTTTTGTCGAAGACGTTTCTTGTGACGACGATTTTTCTGTCCAGAATTGTAGTTGACGATTTTGAGATATTTCAGCCCCTAATCTTCATAGACTCCGTCCTTAGTCTCTAACAAGTGGTATCAGAGCTGATTAAGGACTTTGTGGAGATTCGACTGAATTGTGAAGACCCTCCTAGACCCACCATGGCCTGTGGGCGTGCCTAAGTGGAGTTCCGGAGGTTGCATGTGACTTCCGCTAAGGGGAAACTCTGCCGAAATTTCGTTGGCGCCGACACTTGTGGAAATTGAGTGGGACGTTGGTATGGACAGCAAAGAGGGAGCTGAAACCTGTGTTTGGGAGCAGAGGAAATGAGTCAAGAGAGTGGAGATGCAGCTGAGAAGAGAAATGAGCCGCCACCATCCAAGATCGAGGCATTGGATGGCTCAAACTATGAGGAATGGAGCGGGCGGATGCGGAGTGCATTCAAGCGCTACAAGCTGCTGAAACTTGCGATGGGTGAAGAGAAGATGCCGGAGGAAGGAGATGCCCGTGATCGGTGGATTGAGAAGAGTGCGGTGCTGTACGACCTAATCCTTCAATCGGTCAACAACGATATGTTCCAACACATCAAGGATTTGGTGGAGTTGGATGATTCCGGGCCAAAGGCGTGGAAGCTACTGCGCGACGTGATTCAGCCCAACACGCTGCCAATGGTGATTGTGTTGGAGAAGAAGCTGGCTGCCCTCTCTATGAGGCCGGGCGATGATGTGAAGCCGGTCCTTGACAAGATCAAGGACACCTATGCGAGGATGGCAGCGGCGGGCAGCAATGTGTCGCAGATGCAGCAGTGCACCAAGATCATCTCGGTGCTCGACAACTCGTGGCACAAACTCATCCCTACCCTCAACACTCAGCAGGACCAATGGACACCAGAGTGGCTACGGCAGCAGATTCTGCAGGAGGACTTCCGCAGGCGCCACACGGGTGGTGGTGTTGCCAACAAAACTGCTGAGGGGTATGGAGCTGCAGGAGGTAGCAGAGGAAGAGGGGGAGGGAGAGGCCGAGGCCGTGGGAGAGGCTTTGGCAGAGGGAGAGGCCGAGGTGACTACAATGAGGGGCATGGGAGCTCTGGTGGCAGGGGGAGCACCCGAATGGAGGGTGCGTGTTGGTACTGCAAGAAGGCTGGACACCCATGGTTCAAGTGTTTCAGCCGACCTGAGGGATGGGCGCCTCCAGGCATGAAGCCGCCAAGTGGTGAACGTGCACGAGGTGGCGCTATGCAAGGTTCAGGTGCACAAGGTGATGGTGCACACGGTAAAGCCAACCCTGGAATGTTCCTCATGGTTGAGGATGTGAAAGGGAGTGAGGGTGATGTGGGCACAGTTGGGAAGGTTGTGATGCACCCCCTCACTCACTGGGTGATAGATTCAGGTTGCACAAGTCACATGACCCCACGGGCAGATTTGCTTGATGAGGTAAAGCCCCCTGGAAATATTAAGTTTGTGGCTGCCGCTTCAGGTGCTTTGCTCCCTGTGATTGGTGTTGGGAATGCCAAGGTGATGGGAGCCAATGGGGGGCTTGTGGGGCTGGGGAATGTGTTGTTGGTTGAAGGCTTGTCCGCTAACTGTCTTTCTGTGCGCCGGCTGCAGAAGAGCAAGGCCAAAGTGACCTTTGACCCAACCAGCTGCCGTGCAAAGCTTGGGAAGCTGCTGCTATGGAACTTGGAGGAGAAGAGCAGCTGTATCAAGGACCTGTGGCAGCTGCCTATCATCCCTTGGAACGGGAAACCTCCAGCAACGGCAGCGGCAGCAGCAATGGCAAAGGCAACTGCAGGAGGAGAGGAGATTGCACCAACTGATGGGGCCCTGGATGCAGTCAAGAAGGTGCAGCAGCCACAGCAGCCACATGGTGAGGTGCTTGCTGGTGTGGATGCGACAACTGCATGGGCAAAGGCTTCATCTAGGAGTGGTGAGGCTGATTGGGAGACGTGGCACGAGAGGCTGTGTCATGTGAATTTTTCTATGCTGCAGAAGTTAGTGAAGGATGGGAGCTTGAAGGGGTTGGAGGTGAAGGGGGCAGCAAAGGAGGTTGGGAGCTACCCTACATGCCTTGAGACCAAGTTCACGAAGTTTCCCTTCAGCAGCGACACAGGACCAGCCAAGGCCCCACTCGCACTTGTGCACATGGATGTGGTGGGCCCTACGAGGGCCCCTTCTCTCTCGGGCAGCCGCTACTTCTTAACCATTGTGGACGACCACACGCGTGCCGTGTGGGTGTACCCTCTCCAGACTAAGGGGGAGGTGGCAGCGGCTGTTCTTAAGGAGTGGATGCCGAGAGCTCAAAGGGAGAGCGGACACAAGGTGAAGGTGATCCGCACTGACAACGGGGGAGAATTCATTGGCGCTGATTTTGAGGCGGTGCTGAAGAAGAAAGGTATTCAGCATCAGCTCACAGTGCCCTACAAACCTCAGCAGAATGGCGTGGCTGAGCGCTTCAACCGGACCCTGCAGGAAGGTGCTCGCACTCTTCTTGGGCGTGCAGGGCTGCCGGATCCGTTTTGGGTGACTGCACTGCGGCAGGTCGCCCTTGTGAAGAACAGGGTGTTGGCGACAGTGGGGGACAAGCAGTGGGTCCCCTACACCAAGTGGTATAGGAGTGCACCAGCAGTCAACATGCTGAGAGCCTACGGCTGCATGGTGGTGTTTCATGTGCCTAAGGAGAAGAGGGGAAAGTTGGAGGCTTCTGGGAGATGGGGAGTACACTTGGGGCTTGCTAAGGATCACAAGGGCTGGTTGATATGGGACTTGACCAGCCAGCATCTGACTGTGTCAAGCGATGTGAAGTTCCTCGAGTCCTTGTACTACAAGGATTGGAAGCAGCAGCAGCAGAAGCTTCCTACTACACCGCTGATCATTGAGGCCGATGAGGTGTAGCGGCCTTCGAGGCAAGTGCAGGTCACTGTCTCAGATGAGGAGATCTCTGGGGTGACTGAGGATGGGGGAGAACCTGAGGTGGAGGAGCAACAGCAGCAGCAGCAGCAGCAGCAGCAAGATGCTCCGCCACGTGCCCAACGTCCGCTTGACCGTCCGAGGAGGGATGTGCGCCCTCCTAATAGGCTGACCTATCCTAGTTTTGGAAAGCCAAAGGTGGTATGGGCTGGGAGTGTGGCTGAGCAGTGTGATGAGGATGAGATAGCACACTGCTACTGGGCAGCCGTCCCTGAGCCCAAGACGCTAGCTGAGGCCTTGAGTGGGCCCGATGCTGAAAAATGGAAGCAGAGTGTGAAGGAGGAGTATGACTCTCTGCTGGAGAATGAAACGTGGGAGCTGTGTGAGCTGCCTCCTGGGAAGAAGGCCATTTCTTCCAAGCTGATCTTCAAGCACAAGTACGGACCTGATGGGGAGCTGACCCGCTACAAGTCAAGGCTTGTGGCTAAGGGGTTCCAGCAGACAAAGGGGAAGGACTTTGACGAGATCTTTGCTCCTGTGGGGAAAGGGACTACACTAAGGGTGATGTTGGGAACGGCTGCAAACCGTGGATGGAGGATCAAGCAGATGGACATCACAACTGCTTTCCTCAATGTGATCATCCTAGAGGAGCTGTACATGCTGCAGCCTGAGGGATTGGATGATGGGAGCGGCAGGGTGTGCAAGCTCAAGAAGGCCATCTATGGCCTGAAGCAGGCTCCTCGCGCATGGTACCACAAGTTGGAGGAGACACTGCTGGCTGGGGGTTTCAAGAAGAGCGAGTGTGATCACAGTTTGTTCCTGCTGCAAGAGAAGGAGCAGTTCCTCATGCTCCTGGTGTATGTGGATGACATCCTTCTCCTCTCTGAGTCATCTGCAATGATTGAGCATGTGGAGGAGATGCTAGAGATGCAGTTCAAGCGCTCGAAAATGGGAGATGTCAAGTATTACCTTGGGATGCATGTGGAGAGAGACCTTGACAAGGGAGTGTTGAGGTTGCACCAGAGGAAGTACTGTGAGGGGCTGGCTGAGAAGTATGGGCTGTAAGATGGAGGAAATCCAGCCACCCCACTACCTTCGGGTTTCACTGTGGAGCCTTGTGCTGATGAGGAGGTGGTGGGTGAGAGTGACAGGAAGCTGTTTCATTCCATGGTGTTATAGTCACAATAGCCTTGAATGTGCCTAAAACGAAAGATAGAGAGCACAGACGGATTTCTGCACAGCGGCTTCAAACGTTGATAGCGTTCTGCTCACAGCTGCAAATGACTTGATTCAAATAGGATCTAGAGCGTCTTCACGTCGTCTACAATTAGCAATTTAGATTGCACGATTTGATAAAGAATTGACGACACAGCGTCGGTTTGAACGAACGGTACTATGGCAGCCACTATAGTCTTAGAACACAAGATAGGAAGAGTTACGAGTTGGGAATGACTCCCAGCTCCTACAAACCCCAAGAGCCGAGGTACAGTGATGTGGAACAGTGCCACACTGTCCCCAACCACGAAGGGTCTCGAAACTACCCTTCACTAGGGCCTACACCAAGTGAAATGTTACACTACACAAAGTAATGTAACTATCTTCAATATCTTGAGGTGTACCCTTTTGGCAAGCTTCGAAATCACTTGAGGCTTGACACCAAGGCTCGGGCTCTTCATCACAAACTCATCCTTGAGTTCTTGATGGGTCTGCTGCACACACCTGCGACACGCCGAACGTTCGACACAGGACAAAATAGAAACCGCGCACGACAAAATAGAAACCGCGCGCGAGACACAAACGACCGCGTAACACGCGTCTAGCGATAACTCGCTATTGACTCGACACACACACTCGACATCATGACTCAACATTCACACACAATTATAAGCATGAAATATATATTATCCCATGCCCTCATACCATTCCATACACACACACATTCACGCACACGGACAACAAGCCGAGTGCAAACCGTAGGGTTGCACCAACACATGGTGGGGGCACTCAACTATGCGGCAAACCACACGCGGCCTGACATTGCCTTTGCTACATCCAGGCTTGCTAGTGTGGTCTCACGCCCCAGTCATGAGCAGCTAGAAGCGGCCAAGAGGTTGGTCCGCTATGTGAGTGCTATAGCATCTGTGGGTTTGGAGTACAGTGCTGTGCGACAGAGGCTGCAGAGGGGTGCAGCTGATTTGAGTCAGGGGGAGATGCTCTTGACTTGCTACACCGACGCTAGCTTCAACTTTGTGACGGCAGATGGCACCAGCATTGAAGACTATGTGTGCCTGTTTGGAGGTGGTGCAGTGAGCTGGTACAGCAAGAAGCAGAACGAGGTGGGGCTGTCCTCGTGTGAGACCGAGTACATGGCCCTTCATCATGGGGTGAAGGAGGTGGTGTGGCTGAGGCGTTTGTTGGAGGAGATTGGTGTTTGTCAGAGGGAGCCGACTATGATGTTCTGTGACAATGTCTTCATGGGCTGACAAAGCATATCAGGCCCAAGTGGCACTCGGTGAGGAGGCTCTTGGACAAGGAAGTGCGGTTGGAGATAGTGAAGACCCAGCAGCAGGCGGCAGACATTCTCACCAAGCGCCTGGCTGAAAATGAGCATTGGAAGGGGATGAAGCTTGCTGGAATGAGTGTGCATTGAGGGTGCATGCTTGAGCTATGGCATGTGGGATGATGGTAGGCAGCCAGAGGGGGAGTTTGTTATGTGATGCCATCATTTGCATTCATGTCTGTCTGCCTCCCATCATATGTTCGTGTGTTGCATGCGTGGTGTGAGCGTGTGCAAGAATTTGTGTTTGGTGTTGTTTGGATTTTCTGAGTATGTGTGAGTGTTATTCGCCTTGAGCAGATATCTGAAGTGACTCCTCTGCTCAAGAGCTTTCCGACGAACCGAGAATCACTGCGATCGGAGCAAGAACGAGATATATATGATCGTTCGAAGTTTTTGATTGAGATGCGGCGACTATGGGAATTTGCGGGTTGACTCAATATGGGGTACAGACTTTTGGGGGTTGGGAAATTCGTCACCATCACTGTAGATGATGCCAAGTGGTTGGGAGAAGCCAAACCAGGTTGGCAAGTGTGGCCAAGTTGGGTGAGGTGGATGGCATGAGTTGGGAAAGTGACAAATGTCAAAGTTGGGGTGCCTATAGAGAGGGGAATTGTGTGGTATGGGGTTTCCTTGGCTGGGGACTCCCTTGGAACCTTCCCTCTCGTCCTCCTCATCCCCTCCTACCTAGTTCTATTGCTACTCTAACTTTCTTGTGTGAACTTGTGAGATAATTGTGATTGAGTTACGTTTTCTATGGCAGCATACTCCCTAGTGCGCCAAAGTTCATAACTCGAGTTATACTCCATATTTTGATACTATTCAAATTGAGAAAGATAGCCACGGTCAAGGGCTACAACATACTCGAGTTTGAGAGAGTTCTAATTGTGCGTAAATCGTCGACGACGTTTCTTGTGACGACGACTTTTCTGTCCAGAATTGTAGTTGACGATTTTGAGATATTTCAGCCCCTAATCTTCATAGACTCTGTCCTTAGTCTCTAACAGGCACGTCGGCCTTCCGTCGCAAGGGGAAAACCGTGGTGTAGCGGGAGTAGTCGTCCACCACAATCAGGAAGTAGCGCTCCTGACGTGGGCCAAGGACCGGGGAGGGGCCCCAGACATCCAAGTGCAGGGTCTGGAAGGGAGCCGTGGTGGGGTGGAACGACGAGGAGTGAGGGGCAGCGCGCTGCCGACCCTTGACACAAAGAGTGCACAGCGGCGCAGGCGAGCGGGGAAGCGGTGCAAGCGACTCTGGGAGACCTGAGACCAGACGGTGACGTGCCATCCTACTGAGACTTGGGAACGACGGGTGACCTAGACGGTGATGCCAGAGGACCGACGGGTGGGTGAGTGACCGACAGACGCACGACACAGCAGCTACCTGACCTGACCTGACCTGACCTGACCCAGTGTGGCGGGACCCAGTGTGTAGTGAGTAAAGACCAGAGCCCGGCTTCCTGGGGAAAGTAGCCAGAAGGGCCCCAGTGACACCGTCTGTGCAGGAGGCAACAGGCTCGTCTAAAGGAAAAGTGGTGACTACTCTGAGGTCGTAGAGGTGGCTGACACCTACCAAGTTCCTGGAGAATGAGGGGGTGTAGTAACCTGTAAGGACCCCAGAGGGAGCCGCCGGACACGGGAGAGTGGTGGTGTTGTGGGCAAGCACCGCTCCCACTGAGGGGTCAGCCAAGGCGACAGTGACCGGGGTGCGTAGCGGCGTGAGGTTGGTGTGGTCACGAAAGAAACAGCTGAACGCCCCTGAATCGAACGTGAAAGAATGGGACGCAGACTGGGTGGTCGGACCTGTGCAAGCTACTCTAGCTGGTACAGCACTAGCAACCTCTACAGCACCTAAGCTAGACAAACAAGAGTAATAGCCAGAATGATCAACAATAGAGTCATCAGCATACATCACAGAAACAGATTGTACAACATTATCTAACACTGTGGCTAACTCTGCGGCAGACATGCGATACAACTACGTGCCAACAGTGCGGACCAATGAGGCCCTGTCTGGGGCAGAGCGAGTGGGGCCAAACTGGGTGTGGTAGCGGTTTGTAAGCTGCGCAAAGCACTGACCCGCAGGGTGGAGGCGGCCACAGATGCCGTCTCTGCACAGCCGAGTCTGCACCCATTACTGGCAGGGGGGGTGCTGGACCGGGCCACGCGACGTCCAGCTGGGTGGGCCGCTGCTGCTGACAGATCTCCATGGTCCAAGCGGCCCCCATTGCTGTTGCTGGGTCTGCTGGCGCTTGCCCTAGAACTGCTGCTGCTGCTGCTGGGGTTGCTGCTGCTGGGACGCCCCGCTACCTCCTCCTCCACTGCCTCCACCTCCACCTCCACCACCACTTCCACCCTCTCCGCCGCCGCCACCACCACTCCCGCCGCCCCTCCCCACCACCACCCCCTCCACCACCTCCACCACCGCCCCCTCCACCACCTCCACCGCTGCCCCCTCCGCCACCCCCACCACTGCCACCACCTCCTCCCTTCTTACCTCTCTTCTTGCCCCCTTTGTTGCCAAAGGCAACAGCTGCAACCTCGGATGCAGTGGCAACAGAGGCCGAGTTGACAAAAGAGGCAAGAAACGAAGGGGCACACCCCTCGAGCTGAGCTTGTTGACTTTGCTGCAGCCTGTCGCCTAGACTACACCGCTAGTCTTGTTGCTGAGTCTGCGTCTGTGTCTGTCTGTCCTCCGTCCGTCGGGGGTGAGTGTGCTCTTGGCACGGACGTCCTTGAGGACAGGCACGAGGACCTTGAGTGCTTTGCTGCTGCTTCACCTCATCTCGTGTCCATGCTGCTTGCCCCTGAGGGAGACCCGGATGCACTAGACATCCCGACCCCGCGCTCTTACGCAGAGGCGATAGAGGGTCCCTACTCCTCCCAGTGGCAGGCAGCCATGGACGCAGAGATGGCTTCCTGGAAGTCCACAGGCACCTACGTAGACGAGGTTCCCCCACCTGGGGCGAACATCGTCAGTGGCATGTGGATCTTCAGGGTGAAGCGGCCGCCGGGTTCTCCGTCTGCCTTCAAGGCGTGTTACGTTGCACGTGGCTTCAGTCAGCGACAGGGAGTTGACTTCTTTCAGACCTTCTCCCCTACCCCGAAGATGACCACTCTTCGGGTACTGCTGCACGTTGCTGCTCAGCGTGACTACGAGCTCCACTCGCTTGACTTCAGCACAGCCTTCCTACAGGGCAGCCTGCACGAGGAGATCTGGCTGCGCCGCCCACCTGGCTTCACTGGGTCGTTTCCTGCTGGTACCCAGTGGAGCCTCCGGCGGCCAGTCTACGGTCTCCGCCAGGCGCCCCGTGAGTGGCACGACACGCTCAGGACGACTCTTGCTGCTCTTGGTTTTGCTCCTTCCACTGCTGACCCTTCTCTGTTTCTACGCACTGACGCTACTCTGCCGCCGTTCTACGTTCTTGTGTACGTAGACGACCTTGTCTTTGCTACTGCTGACACGGAGGCACTCGCCCACGTGAAGTCCTAGCTGCAGAAGAGACACACGTGCACAGACCTGGGTGAGCTCACAAGCTATCTTGGCTTGCGGATCACCCGGGACAGAGCACAGCGCACCATTACCTTGACTCAGTCACACATGGTGCAGCAGGTCCTTCAGCGCTTCGGCTTCACCTACTCCTCGCCACAGTCCACTCCTCTGCCTACCGGTCACTCGCTCTCAGCTCCACCTTCGGACGAGTCCGTAGAGCCGAGTGGCCCGTATCCAGAGCTTGTGGGTTGCCTCATGTACCTGATGACTTGCACACGACCTGACCTCGCATACCCTCTCAGCCTTCTGGCTCGCTACGTGGCTCCCGGCAGGCACCGAAAGGTGCACTGGGATGTTGCGAAGAGGGTGTTGCGATACTTGTGCAGTACATCGGGCATGGGGCTCGTGCTTGGAGGACGGGCTCGAGTTGTCCTCACTGGTCACGCTGACGCCTCCTGGGTTGACGACTTGGCTACGCAGCGGTCGTCACAGGGTTACACCTTCAGCCTTGGCTCCGGTTCTGTCTCCTGGCGGTCTACCCGCTCTTCTTCTGTTCTCAGCTCCAGTTGCGAGGCTGAGATCTACGCTGGGGCCATGGCTGCACAGGAGCTTCGCTGGCTCACCTACCTGCTGACCGACTTGGGAGAGGCGCCTCGTTCTCCTCCAGTTCTGTACGTCGACAACAAGGCCATGCTGGCCTTGTGTCAGGAGCACAGACTGGAGCACAGAACGAAGCACATTGCTCTGCGCTACTTCCTTGCTCGAGAGTTGCAGCAGCGTGGCCAACTTCGTCTTGCTTACGTGGCCTCTCAGGCCAACACTGCTGATGTTTTCACCAAGGCACTTCAGCCTTGTGATCATCAGCGTTTCTGTACTGTGTTAGGCCTTGTACCTACTGTGCCTCACTTGTTGACTTCTTGACTCTGCTTGTACTGTACTCTATATACTTATACCTGCATGCTTACACTTGCTAGGTTGTGTTCATTGTATTGTTTGCTTTCCTTTATATAACTCTGCATGTGAACTGGCCTTCTGGCCCTTTGCTTGTGCTCAGACTGTGTGGTGACTTTGTGATCCACCCTGAGTTTGCTTTGTCTTTCTTGACTGGTCTTGTGACCCCTTGTTCTCCCCCACTTTGCCTATGGGGGTGTGTCAAACATATATTTACTATAGTCTGTTTAGGCTGTAGTGGGGTAGTCCTTAGAGGGTACAACACTTATGTGTTTCCTACTTGTACCCTTCTCATTTTCCCAATTCATCATTCTTTCGTCTATCATTCTCACACCGTCGCGCGCCACAGAGCACACGACGGGCAGAACAGGGCGCCGCGCTGCCCCCAGGGCGGCGCGACGGGCAGAAAACCGCCGCGCGCCCCGAGCGCGCGGCGGGAAGAAAAAAGCCGCGCGCCATGGGCGCACGGCAGGCAGAAAAAATGGCACGCGCCCGAGGCGCGCGATAGGCAGGACAGCAGCAGCGGAAGCTAACGGTGGGCCCATGCACAGGATCGACCCGGGAGGGTCGACCTGCTCTGATTCCATGTTAGAATCTAAGGGAAGGAATGAAACAGAGAAGAGAGGTTTCACTAGCAGGCAGTTGAGTACATATAGCAAACCCTAAATTGGGCTGTACTCACTATTGAGTACCCCACTGCAGGCTAGACAAATATAACATTCTGACATTGACCACCTGAGAAACACATGCATGGGCAGACTCTTTTGCGTGGACCTCTGTGCGGACAGTTATGATGGCCTCACAAAGTGGCTCTTGTCCCGGTTGGCCTCTGTGAGGCTATTACCTCAACACCCTCAAACCGTGGGGTTATGAGACCAACTCTTGCTGACTTGCGTGTGGATGCTGGGACCCCATGTTACCTGGAAGTTGGAGAAAGAGGACAGTGGAGAGGAGAAACGGGAAGAGGTGTTGAGGATCAGGAACTGACACTGGAGATAATGCGCTAATAGAGAGGGGAAAGGCGATAAGCTGAATAGAAAAGTGTATATCGTAATTGCGTGTGGGATGGCAGGTGTAGCTTCAAGAGGAATCAACATGGCTGTTAGAAGGATATGATATGCAACTTAATTGAAAAAAGATGCAGCCACCTCCACATGGGTGGCTTAGAATTCCCTCTTGAGTGGATGCGACGGGAGTTCTTCACATCAGAAGTTGTGTCATTTGTATTATCCTTATTGTCGCCTCCCAACTTATAGATGTAGAAGTTTGATTACGGGATGACTTGGTGGTTGACGCGTCAGTCCTTGCCGAGTGAACCAGGGACGCAGGCTCGGAAACAACAACGCGTACATCTGTAGGCTGGGAAACGGCTCCACAAAAACTCCAAGACAGATCCCGACGTGCACTGACGGATTTTGTCCTCCTTGACGAAGGTCTGGTTGCTGATTCGGATCGAGCACTAGAAGACGGTCGAGTGTCCTCAAGCGTGCGGTCGTGCGAGGAGCTTCTGCGTTTTGTGGACGAGTAAGGATTGACTGGCGACAGAATCCAGCGTGCGACAGCCATCGAACGGTCGAAATTTCTTGGCTTAGTTGGTGTCTCCAATTGCAGCGAACCCGGCTTATTAAACTTCGTATCGTCTTCATTCTGTTGTTGAATTTTATCGCGGCGGTTGTCGTTATAGTAACTCCCCGCTCGGTGCTCCTCCGTTGCTTGCTGCTCATTTTCTGACGGGCGCATGGAACAAGCTCAACGGCTCTTGGGCTTGTTCTAGTGTTTCTGGCTGAGAATTTCACCAAAGGATTTTCTTTAGAAGCAAGGAACAACAAACAGAAAGAGAAGCAACAAAACTACTCTCTCTATCCTACGAATGTATTTTTATGCTACTGTACTTCAAATTTCTGGACATGCGGCTCAGAATGCCGATTCGGGTGGCCAGCACTGACATCGAGCCGCATTCCTCCTTCCTATTTACAAGTTGTACAACTCACTGCAATTGCACACGTGTAACATTCCTATTTCTTCAATTCTGGACTTCCACCACCTGTCCCACGCGAAAGTCCCTCAAAGTCAGTCCTTGGCTAACAGGTCCTCTAACTGCTTCTTCAAATCCTTCAGCTCCACTGCACTCATCTTGTAGGTTGGTCGAACAGGTGGGGTAGATCCAGGAATCAGCTCTATCCTATTATCTGCAGCTCGCTTAGGAGGAAGGCCAGCCGGTAAGTCCTTCGGAAACACCCCTGAAATTTTTTCCAGCAGCTTCTCCACACCCCATGTCAGTTCCTTATCCTCATGTGGTGCTGAAACCGTTGGTATTGCTGCTTCGGGCAATGTAGGCTGAACATCTGTGATGTGACCTAGAAAAACTGCTTCCTCCCCCCGAATGGCCTTACCAAATTGCTTCGCACTAATCAGCTGCAAGGTCATCTCCTCCTGCTGCTGCACCACTGGTAGGCATACAGATCTTCCCCAATTAGCACCTTCACCTCCCTAGTTCTCCAATACACCTGAGGGTTCATTGCTGCCAACCAGTTTCTGCCCAAGATGATGTCATGACTGTCAAGCCAAATCTGTTGAAATGAAATCTTCCCATGAAACTCCCCTATGTTACAGCTGACCGGGTACAACTCAGGTCCACAGCTTCTCACCACACCATCCGCCATGCGCACCGTACTCTCCACTGTACCGCTCTGCACAGGTAACTTCAATTCATGCACCAGCCGAGAAGAAATGAAATTGGATGAAGCACCACTATCCAGCAACATCTTTACCTCCTTACCACGAATCTGCCCCCGAAGTACTATCGCTCCCTCCGACTCCTGCTGCAGCGGCGTTGAGGATGGAGTCAGCAAGGTGGGGCACTCCTCACCACCAGCAACTCGCCCCGAGGTTACTGGTGAGGCTTGTTTCCCAGCTGCCTAGGCTTGGTAGGGCGGTTGAGTGCTTTGTGACCGCGTTTCCCACACTTGAAGCAATTTCCAGCAAAGCCCTTTCGCTTCTCCTTGTTCTTGTCAATCGTATCCAGCTCCATCGGCGTAGGTCCTGCACCACCACACTGCTCCCCATGGATAGGCTGGAACATGTTCGAACTGAACCGCATCCCACGGTTGAAACGGTTGCGACGGTTACCGAAGTGAATCTCATCGTAATGTTCAGTGACACGCACCATCTCCTCAAGCGAACTACAGCCCTGCACCTCTACCTCCATCCTAACGTCGTCTTTCAACCCGCGCTTAAACTTGTCCGGCGCATCAGCCGTTGAAAGGTCTGAAATTTCGGTGATGTCACGAAATTCAGCAATGTAATCTGCTACAGAAGTACGCTGCTGCAGATTCGCAAGTCGATCACGCGCCCTTGCCATCGCGTTGATAGGTTCGTATGACGCAACGAGAGCTTCCTTGAATTGCTGCCAGGTTTGGATAGCAGGTCGCACCGATTGCCACCATGCAACCGCAGAGCCTCTGAGTAGGGTCCCGGCGAACGGTGCCCACTCTTCACCAGCCACGTGACTTAAGCGTAGATATTCTTCCACAAGGAAGAGCCATCGTCGAACCACCGGTTGTCCTTTCCCTGGAACAAAGGTGTCCGGCATCGATGCTCTCATATGGGAAAGAGATCCCACTACGCTTCCCGGGGCTGTAGCTACTCCTTGCTGTGCAGCTGTGTTCTGCAGGGCAGCCTGCACTTCCTTAGCTACGAGCTTTCGAACCGCGGCATCGCGCTCTGAATCGGCCGGTGCAAAAATCCCCCGGCAGCATCTCATGAGGAAAAAACAGGCTCGGATACCAAGTGGAACAAGCTCAATGGCTCTTGGGCTTGTTCTAGTGTTTCTGGCTGAGAATTTCACCATAGGAACAACAAACAGAGAGAAGAAGCAAAACTACTCTCTGTGTCCTACGAATGTATTTTTATGCTTCTGTACTTTTCATTTCTGGACATGCGGCTCGGAATGCCCAACTGGTGGCCAGCCCTGACATCGAGCTGCATTCCTCCTTCCTATTTACAATTGTACAACTCACTGCAATTGCACACGTGTAACAGTCCTATTCTTCAATTCTGGACTTCCGCCACCTGTCCCACGCGATAGTCCCACAAGTCAGTCAAGACACGAAACCTCTGTTTCGTCCTCTTCACATGGGTCCCCCACGCTCACTTCCGCCCTAGAGCTGCCCACGTTCGCAACTGCACGCTGTCGCTGCATGACTTTGCCTCCCGTGTTCGCTCCAGTGCAGTCAGCTCCACTTGTTACCAGATCGACTTTCCGTTCAAACACTGCGGACGACAATTCTGTTGCAGCACCCCTGCAGTTCCCACTTTCGTTAGTGTCACTTGCTGCATCACCGCTCGCATTGCACCGCCCGCAATTGTCGCGAAAACAATCGCTTGCTACGCATTCGACGCCAGGAGATTTTCCAGCTTTAGCAACCAGGGGATGAGCTTCAGCGTCGTCGTTTGACGATTCGAATGCGAGAGACCGAACGAGGTTGTCAAGAAACGGAGATTCGATTGGACACGTGGGAGTCACGCTGCGTTGCCCGAATAGCCACGCGTTTGTTGGAGGGTTCATAGGTTGACACGGCGTCGTTCGCGGCTTTACCTCGCGCTGCTGATCCCCCAGAGCATCCGCTGGAATCAGGCGCGCGCAGCCGCAGGGACACAATTCCGCCTTGCTCTTCCCCTTTTTTCCGCTTCCGCCGCCTTTCCTCCTCCGCATTTGGCGACTTCGGTCCCCGCGGCCGGCTTCCTTTTTGCGAGCGACGTCGTCGCCCGCGCCTGCGACGGCTGCAGAGATGGCTTTGCGCCGATTTTGGATGCGGCTTCCTCTGGTGGCGCCATCACCGCCGCGGTCGGATTTTGCGCTTCGTGCGGTCGAAACCGGGCTCGAACTTGCGGCGCTTTCGCTGCTGCCATCGCTGCTGCTTCCGCGCGAGTGTACAAACGGGTTCGAAACTTCAAGTAGACGCCCTAGTTGTAACGAAAGCTCCTTAGCGCATACAGCCCCCTCTTCCGCGCGCATTGGACCTTGTTCCGCCTGCGCCGCCTCCGCTTCCGCGGATGATGCCCGCTCGCTGCGCGCAGGCTGCGCCCGGCGGTACGCCGCTGCGCTGCGTGATACCGTGTTGTCGGAGGAGAGCGAAGTTGCTTGAGGTGGCGAAACGTCAATCAACTGGATGGCGCAGCGCTGTAAGCGCGATAATTGATCCGCCATAGTAGTACTCGCAGTGCGCCGGAATTGCCGAAAATTGATCAGTCGAAGGATTCGGGGAATGCGGCGAGCGAGGCTTCGGAACCGGCGTGAGGCGCAAGCCCTCCGGATTTGCACGCGTCTCGTAGTTAGGAGGTCGAACCCAAAGCTCGGAGTTCACTGCGCGCGCGAGAATCAGTGCTACCGCAATCAGCTGAATAGGAAAGGTGCTTGGATAAGGTCGATCTTCTGACAAACCATTTGCTTTCTTCCTCGAGCTTCTGTGGCGAAAATGTTTGAAAATCCCATTCGGGGGACTCGCTAGATCTGCAGATCAGGTAGGCGGTCGTCTAGCAGGTGACATGGATGGTTGCGGAGTGCTGCTGCTATTGCTAGTAGTTACACTAATTCGAAGCTTGCGCTTGTACTGAAACTAGATATGGAATGACGGGCACAGGCTCCGATGCGATGCGATGCGAAGAAGGGGTTCTTGTTTAGTAGGGTGACCGAGGGGGTGCTCGTCTAAAACGCACCAGGTCGCGGAGGGGGTGCTAGCTTGCTTGCTTGCTTGCATTCCGTGTTCCACACATTCTAAAACCGCGACGAGGCGTCATCGTTCTGACATCTCATGCTTGCCGAAAGTCGTCAAGAGTTATCCTAGGAGAAAGAATGTCAACTCTGTAGAACCGTTCTGTACAACGTCATTAACGTGACATTCATGATGCATACGGTTACTACTCCTTGCAGCCAGAAGTGATGATGACTCTCGGTGAGCGATGTTAGTTGTTGTCTCGTCGCACAGCGTCATGGCCTGGGTTGCATGATTGCATCGCACGCGCTCACACAAGATGAAATGGACCATACATGTTGACCTCACCGCCATCTCTTTACTACTACTGCAGCTGTGCTAGAGGGATGCTTTTGAGGGGGAAGACACAGAATGGCACAGCAGCGAATGTCTCCGAAGTCCCCGGCGTGTCGAACCGAGTCGACTACTTGAGTGTGGCGAGGCGAGCTTGACATCGCGCGCTGAGTCGCTGACCTGCACAACTGGCAGTTATATTGTACGACTTTGCCGCGCTGGATGACTTGCATAGGAGGAGTGAAAGGTGAGATGGTACGGGATGCCACCAAGGCACCCCCGCGACTGTCTTGGGGCGGGTCATGGGTTGACGTTTAGCGTTCGTTTAGCGCGGTTGAGAACGTTTGTTGAAGGTAAGGAACGGTTGAATTAAAATGAAAAGTGGATCGTAAGTGAAGGAGTTGGATAGACGAGGAAGAGGAAATGGATATGTGAACCATCTTCCATGGGGTGAGGTGAGGGTCAAACGATGTGTGACTATCAAACCACCAACCAGCCCAAGGGTTGACGATGACGATGCGATGCGATCTCAGCAGCAGTCGTGTGGTGGTGGGCTGTGGCGTAGTCAACCCAGAAGCTCCAGCATACTGGCTCACCCTCACATTCGTTTACATCTCCTGCGATATCTTGTATCGTTATATGCTTATCAATTATTTAAAATAACATCTCCTGCGATATGATCAGGAAAGGTTCACGCAACA
The DNA here is from genome assembly GCA_947471745.1 of Closterium sp. Naga37s-1. Classification (NCBI taxonomy): domain Eukaryota; kingdom Viridiplantae; phylum Streptophyta; class Zygnematophyceae; order Desmidiales; family Closteriaceae; genus Closterium; species Closterium sp. Naga37s-1. The sequence continues at coordinate 637,789 of CANJKZ010000497.1, read as the reverse complement.
ATAGGGCATAAACATTCTAACATATGCGCATTTTACACCATAATAAAAACTATTTGTGAAATGTCGCACAAAATTGTGTGGTCGGTGCAACTAGGGCCTATTTTATACATGTAATTACACTTGTACATTGGTTATTAGGGTAGTTTGTTATGACCACACTTATGCCTTTGGGTCATTTTGTTGGTAGAATTTCTCTGATCTGTTAGTGTAATGTGTTTGGCTACAGTGATGGCTTAATGTAATGTTTTCGATAGTGAGTATTACACTGAACAGTGTACAGGGCCACCCCACCCCTCCTTTCCCCACTCCCTCCCCCCCCCCCCCCCCTCCCCCCTTTTTCCCCGTCCCCTCCATCTCCCCCCACCGCCAAACCACCGATGTTGGCAATGCTTGGCTAGAAGCCTGCATCGTATTGGAATAACCGAAAGGTCATCGTAACATTCCCGAAGGCTCTCCACTCGCGCGTCACTCCATAACGAAAGCAACGTCTGTACCAGTATCGCAATAGCTCATATAGAGCATGCGGAAGGTCGAGGGTCAACCGAAGGTCAACAGTCGAAGACACTCAACGGTCGTGACCCTTGACTGCCCAGTAACCGCACTTGGTAGTTACGCGATGCAACACAGTAACTGTCAATAATAGCAATAGTCGTGGTTACTGTAGCAATGCAATTCCGATAAGAATGGAATGTACCCCTCAGAGTACATGGCTAGCTAGGATTTCTATTAATATTCTTGCACCACTATCCTTTAAATCATCTTGTTCTATTTCAATCTATTAACAAGGTAATTCCAGAGACTTCATTGTCTTCTCCTAAACTTAGCAGACTTATCCTATCCACTACGATCCTTCAGCTATAACAACACATCGCATCACCACCTCGAGAACGCACCGATGCTGAGAAAGTTGAGGCCAAGTTTCAGGAGGCTCAGCAAAACTGTACAACATAATGGCTAGGGATGTTTGACTGCCGTATACTTGACAAAACTCCTTATGGCTTTCCTTGTTTGCGTTGCCGTGTTTGATGAGAGCAACGCGCAGTACGCGCTGTTTGGCTATTGTTCTTTCTAGAACAACCTCTTTATAAATTACTCATTAAACTATTACAAACTCTGCATCACTATGGCTCCCGAAGGAAAAGCCACTGCAGATTCCCCGGGCCCACCACCAGCAACGCCTACTGCACCATCAGCAGTGACCTCCGCCAGCGCCACTCTCGTTGAGCAGCTAGTCGCTCGCATCAACGCCCTTGAGAGCCATCAGACCATGAGCATCGATGGCTCAAACTACGCACGTGGAGTTGCTGGACTCCCTCTCCCTGGAGAAGACCGCCGCGTCAACTCCGAGAGGTCATTTACCTTTGACAATCGTCAAGCTTCTGCTCCTGCGCAAGACAGCCAACATCGCAAACAGTCAGAAACGATTGCGACAATGCAAACAAAGTTCGTTCTGACTTCAAAGCTGAAGACATCAGTTCCCTTCGATGGTAAGGACTTCTACACGTGGAGCTTCGAGTTCGAGCTCCTTGCGACAACTGCGCAAATTTGGATGTATTGCAATGGAAGCTTACCGTTTCCGACAGAAGGCACCATCCAAGAGAAGAACCAGTACTACCACGAGTCTCTTCTCACGAACAACACTCTTCTCCGAAACATCTCCCCCTCCGAGCAGCTTGGCATTCGCTCCTACAAGTCAGAGTGGGCACCCGCGTACGCATCTTTGGAGCACCCTAAGTACTAACCCTAAGTGGGTTGTACCCCTTATGGGCTACCCCACCAGGCCCCCAGAAGTCAGAGTTTTTTGTCTGATTTGCTTGTTTTAGTCTGAGATTTCAGATTTTTTTTAGGGTGTACTCTATAAAATTCAGAGTTTTTTTTGCCTCAACTCGGTGAAAATCAGAGTTTTTTATAGGCTGACTCTGACGTTTCAGAGTTTTTCGGGAGTGTACTCTGATGAATTCAGAGTACAAACGAGTTCTTGACTGGTGATTCGGACTTCACGGGTCACAGCAGATTCGCACAGTCAACGCAAAATTGCCTTGACACAGCAAATCCGCGCCTTACAGCACGAAAATTTCGCCCAATCATAGCAAAGTCGCCGTCAGAGCACAACAATTTGGCCCAATCACAAAACATTCGCGTCTGACATTGCAGATTCGCCCTGTCTCACCACTAGATTCGCTCTGACAAAAGATTCGCCCAATCATCACAAGATTCACCCAATCACCACAAGATTCGCGTCTGACATTGCAGATTTGCCGTCAGAGCATGTTCTCCCGAAATCCCCTTAGTCTAGTTTCGGTAACAGTGAATGAAACATTGAATACATTTCTGATGAACATTGAATACATTGATTTCGAATGTTCAGACTTTTCTATTTAGACACTCTGAAATTTCAGCCTTTTTTAAATACCAACTCTGAGAGTTTCAGACTAAAACTGTGTACTAGTCTGACGAATCAGACAGGCCAAAAACGAATCTGAGGGCCTGTACCCCACTATAGCCTACACAAATGTAAGCACTATAACATTCGGACAGGCGGCACTACTAGTCCACTCTTGGAAGGCAAAAGGGTTACAAGGCTAACTGAAAAGTTCACAAAATATAAATACACAGTAACATACTAGGCAACCAACAAGGATCACAAAACTAGCAAGTGGTGAGCTCCTGTAATCAGGCCGAGCTGTGTGCAGAACTGATGATGATCACGAGGGTGAAGTGCCTTAATGAAGATCTCAGCAATGTTGGTATCTGAAGGCACAACTACCACGCGTGCCTGGCCGCGCCGCTGCAACTCGCGCAGTAGGAAGTACCGCAGCTCAACGTGCTTCGTGCTGCCCACCAGTCGAGGCTTCTGATACAGCAGAATCATGGCCCTGTTGTCAGCGACCAAGACAGGGGTAGCGCAAGGCGCCTCACCCAAGTCAGTGAGGAGAAAGGTCATTTGTCAGAGCTCCTATGCATCCATAGCAACCGCGTAGATCTCAGCCTCACATCTAGATGGAGCAACTGACGACACACGAGTCAACCTCCACAAGACAGCTCCAAAATTGAGCTTGAAATTTTAGGCTTGTAAAGACCCCCAAGACTCACTGTCGCCCGCCCACGACGCGTCAGTGTGCCCGACAAGACTGGCAGCTTGTCTTCCTCCAAGCGTGATGCCTGATCTGCTTGCCAGATATCGCACAACCTTCTTAGCGGCCGCCCAGTGGCAGGTATGTGTCTCCAAGGCGCAACAAAGCGAATTAGGATGCTGAGTGGGTATGCGAGATTTCGACGAGTACAGGTCATCAGGTACATGAGGCTCAGCGTACTGACCACTAAGCTCAGCAAGCACATCAGGAAAAAGAGCCTTAAGCCCATGGTCAAAAGCAAGTGGGGTGGCCTGCGGAGTAGAGAAGCAAAAGTCGAACCATTCGAGGATCTGCTGCACCATGTGCGACTAAGACAACATTTTCAAGCAATATTTGTTATAGCTTATATTTGTTAGTCTAGGTGGTGTACATTCATACTTAGGGTTCATTCCTATATCTTCCATGTCTTGTCATTTCTAATGCATTCATTCATGAGTTATTACTTTGACATGGTATCAGAGCACTAAGATCCGATGGGCCCACCACCCCGTGCCCCAACATAGCCCGTAACACCTCATCACCCATATCACCTAGTCACCCGTAGCGCCCTACCCCTCGATCCCGTCAGCCCCCTAGCCCCGTGCGTTACCCGTCAGCCCGCTAGCCCCGCGCGTCACCCGCCAGCCCGCTAGCCCCGCGCGTCACTCGCTAGCCACTCGACGCTTCCAGCTGGGCTTTCCACGACCCAATCACCCCCCAGTTCTTCAGTTCTCAGGACGTCACTTTTGACGAGTCGGTCAGTTACTACAGGATTCGCCCCCACCGTGGTTCTAAGGCCTTTCCCCCCCCACTGTTCCTCACCCCTGAGCCCCCCCCCCCCCCTCTCCCCCCGGTCGCCCCGGCAGCCCCCCCCCCCCTTCGCGTCCTGCCCCGTCATGTGTGTCACACGTCACCCAGCAGTCGTCAGTCCCTATCGTGTCTGGGGGTGCGGGAGGTGCAGCTGCAGATGGTGAGGGTACTGGGGCTGCTGGAGCTGGTGGTGTCGGTTCTGGGGGTGCAGGGGGTGTGGGCATGGAGGTCACTCTCGTGGAGGACACGGCAGCCTCGAGTTGGCGGCCTCGCCCCGCGTCACCCCCTGGCTTCCCGTCCGTCCCGTAGTTCCCTCCTCGTTCTTCTTTGCGGCCGGTTGCTGCATGGCCTGAGGGTGTTCCTGCGGGAGGTACGGGAGACACCGAGGGTGTCTTTGGTGGAGGTTCTGAATCTGGGGGTGCTGGAGCCGGAGGCACTAGCACTGCGGCGTCTACACTGTGCACTGCATGTTTCCTGACCCGTTAGCAGCGTCTTCTCCAGTTGGAGAGGGAGGAGCGGGAGCAGTTTGAGAGGGCACGACAGCAGCACCAGCAGCAGCAGAAGCATCGGGAGAGGGTAGAGGAGGAGCCATAGCCACACTAGGAGAGAGTAGAGGAGGAGTCACAATCGCAGCAGGGGAGAGAAGAGGAGGATTCACGACAGTTGCAGCAGGTGCAGTTGCAGCCGTAGCAGGAGAGAGTAGAGGAGTCACGACTGCAGCAACAGGTGCAGTTGCAACCGCAGCAGGAGAGAGTAGAGGAGGAGTCATGGCCACAGCATGAGAGGGTAGAGCAGGAGTCCCGGCTGCAGCGGCAGGTGCAGTTGCAGCAGCAGCAAGAGAGAGTATAGGAGGAGCAACACCTGGAGCAGCAAGAGCAACAGCAAGGGCAGGTGCCGCCGTAGCAGATGCCGGAGGAGGCAGAGCAGCAGCGACTGAGAGGCCTGCCCGACCCAGCACTTGCACGCTTGGTCCGTGGTCCCCTACCTTCCCCTCCAGTTCCCCCTGTGGAGTCTTTCTTCGTCCCATTGGACTCGTCGTTCTCCCCTCAATCGTGTTGTGTCCCCAGAGTCTCGTCGGTCTCGTTACCGTGCAGACAGCCCATTTCACCTTGTTCTCCGCTCTCGTGTTCCACCTCCTCTTGGCCTTCCACAGCCTTCTGAGTCGTCCCTCACTGTGTTTCACGACCCGTTGTCCGACTACCTCCGTGCCTCCCGTCCTTTCGTCTCCCGTTTTCTGTCCGTGTTGGTCACTCACCCGAGTGCCCCCCCGATGTCTATCACAACTCTTTTTACCACTGTCGCTGGCTTTGCCTATTCCCTCCGCGTTGACTACGCCGCTCACCTGGTGAGTGGCCTTGCTCGTTCTCCATCCTCTGTGGGTGCTCCTATCTTTCCCTTGGAGGTCCTCAAGGACAAGGCAGTTCGAGCCTGGTTTCCTTGCGGCCCCTGTTCCTCATCTATGCGCCATGCTGCTTCCCCTTGAGAGGGATCCAGACGCCCTTGACATCCCGATCCCTCGCACTCACACCGAGGCGGTACTGGATAGCTATGGAGAAGGCGAAGATGGTATGTTATAGGTCCACAGGCACCTACGTCGTCGCCGTCCCACCACATGGGGCGAACGTCGTTAGTGGCATGTGGCTCTACAAGGTGAAGCGGCCGCCTGGAGCACCACCGGTCTTCAAGGCGCGCTACGTGGCAAGAGGCTTCAGCCAGCGAGAGGGGGTACTTCTTCCAGACCTTCGCTCCCACCCCGAAGATGACCACTCTTTGGGAGTTTCTGCATACCGCAGCTCAGTGTGACAACGAGTTACACTCAGACTTCTCCACAACATTCCTTCAGGGAAGCCAGCACAAGCAGATCTGGTTGCGTCGCCTGCCTGGCTTCACTTGCTCTTTCCCTGCTGGGACCCAGTGGCAGCTGCATCGACCGGTCTATGGCCTGCGCCAGGCTCCCCGTGAGTGGCACGACACGCTCTGCACAACTCTTGCAGTGCTTGACCTCTTTCTGTCGTCTGCTGATCCGTCACTCTTCGTCCGCCGTGGCTCGACCCCGTTCTTTGTTCAGGTTTACGTTGACGACCTAGTGTTCGCCACTCCCGACCGACGCGCACTGGAGAGGAGACACACTTGGAGGGAAGCAACCAGTTACACCTACCTGTTTCTCGGACTCGTCGTGGGCTGACGACGCTGAAACGCTGAGGTCTACACAGGGTTACTGCTTCAGCCTTGGGACCGGAGCTGTTTTGTGTTGGTCCACTCGGGCGTCGTCCGTCTCCAGTTCTAGCTGTGAGGCAGTGATGTACGCTGAGGCCATGGCCGCCCATGAGCTTTGCTGACTTTCTTTCCTCCTCACCGACCTTGGTGAGCGGCCTCACTCTCCCCCGGTCTTGTTCGCTAACAACAGGTCTGAAGTCCTATTGTGCAAGGAGCCCCGGCAAGTTGGGAAGGCGAAGCACATCCAGCTCATTCTACAGCGGTAGTGAGCAAGACTACGGGGGTAAGCACGAACTACTAGGAGTGAACGTAGCTTTGCTGACTTTCTTAGCGCTTGCACATTCATGGGAAAAGTTGGCAAGAGTTTCCACTAGCAAAGTCGAAATTTCAGAATAATTAAACAAGCAATTACAACAATGACTACATCAAGCACCTAGCTGTCAGAAGAATGAACGAGAATGAATGAACTATGAAAGATTTGGGTACAAGTACTAACCCTAATTGGGTTGTACCCCTTATGGGCTACCCCACTATAGCCTACACAAAGTAAGCAATTTAACATTCTGACACAACCCCATAGGAAAAGTGGGGGAGAAAAAGGGGTCACAAGACCAGTCAAGAAAAGCAAAGCAAGCTCAGGGTGGATCACAAAGTCACCACACAGTCTGAGCACAAGCAAATGGCCACAAGGCCAGTTCACATGCAGAGTTATATAGAAGAGAACAAACAATACAGTGATCATACCCTAGCAAGTGCAAGCATGCAGGTATATATATAGATCACAGTACAAGCAGAGTCAAGCAGTGAGCAAGTGAGGCAAAGTAGGCACAAGGCCTAATACAGTAGAGAAGCACTGATGATCACCAGGCGGAAGTGCCTTGGTAAATATATCAGCAGTGTTGGCCCTAGTGACCACGTACGCAAGGCGAAGCTGACCACGCTGCTGCAACTCTCGAGCAAGGAAGTATCGCAGAGCGATGTGCTTCATTCGGTGCTCCAGTCTGTGCTCCTGACACAAGGCAATCATGGCCTTGTTGTCTACGTACAGAACTGGAGGCGAACGAGGCTGCTCTCCCAAGCCAGTCAGCAGGTAGTTAAGCCAGCGTAACTCTTGTGCAGCCATGGCCCCTGCGTAGATCTCAGCCTCACAACTAAAAATGAGAACCGAAGACGAGCGGGTAGACCGCCAAGAAACAGAGCCGGAACCGAGGCTGAAGGTGTAACCTTGTGACGACCGCTGCGTAGCCAAGTCGTCAACCCAAGAAGCGTCTGCGTGACCAGTGAGGACAACTAGACCCCGTCCTCCAAGCACAAGCCCCATGCCCGACGTACTGCACAAGTAACGCAGTACCCTCTTTGCAGCATCCCAGTGCACCTTTTGGTGCCTACCAGGAGCCACGTAGCAAGCAAGGAGGCTGAGAGGGTACGCGAGGTCAGGTCTTGTGCACGTCATCAGGTACATAAGGCAACCCACAAGCTCTGGGTACGGACCACTCGGCTCTACGGACTCGTCCGAAGGTGGAGCTGAGAGCGAGTGGCCGGTAGACAGAGGAGTGGGCTGTGGCGAGGAGAACAGGAAGCCGAAGCGCTGAAGGACCTGCTGCATCATGTGTGACTGAGTAAGGGTGATGGTGCACCGTGCTCTGTCCTGGGTGATCTGCAAGCCAAGATAGCTGCACAGTTCACCCAGGTCAGTGCATGTGTGTCTCTTCTGCAGCTCCGACTTCACAAGGGTCAGTATCTCAGTGTCAGCAGTAGCAAAGACCAGGTCGTCGACGTAGACGAGGACGTAGAACGGCGGTAGTGACGTGTCGGTGCGTAGAAACAGCGACGGGTCAGCAGTCGAAGGAGTAAACCCAAGAGCCGCAAGTGTAGTCCTCAGTGTGTCGTGCCACTCGTGAGGCGCCTAGCAGAGACCGTAGACTGGCCGCCAGAGGCTCCACTGGGTACCTGCAGGAAACGACCCAGTGAAGCCAGGTGGGCGGCGTAGCAAGATCTCCTCGTGCAGGCTGCCCTGCAAAAAAGCTGTACTGAAGTCCAACGAGTGCAACTCGTAGTCACGCTGAGCAGCGACGTGCAGCAACACCCAAAGAGTAGTCATCTTCGGGGTGGGAGAGAAGGTCTGGAAGTAGTCGACCCCCTATCGCTGACTGAAGCCTCAAGCAACGTAACGCGCCTTGAAGGCAGGCGGAGAACCCGGCGGCCGCTTCACCCTGAAAATCCACATGCCATCGACTATGTTCGCCCCAGACAGGGGAAGCTCGTCGATGTAGGTGCCTGTGGACTTCCAGGATGCCATCTCTGCATCCATGGTTGTCTGCCACTGAGAGGAGTAAGGACCCGTAATCGCCTCTGCGTAAGAGTGCGGGGTCGGGATGTCTGGTGCATCCGGGTCTTCCTCAAGTGCAAGCAGCATGGAAGCAAAACGAGGTACAGCAGCTGCAAGACACTCAAAGTCCTCCTGCCTGTCCTCAATGACGTCCGTGCCAGGAGCACACTCACCCCCGACGGACGGAGGACTGGCAGACTCAGACTCAGCAACAAGAGCAGTGGCGTAGTCTAGACCACAAGCAGCAGCAAAGTCAACTAGCTCAGCAACGAGGGCAGACGCAGCAATGGACTCAAAATAAGGGTCTGTGATAACAGTGGCGAGGAGACGAGAGACAGTGGGACTGGCAGCACGAACGAGGTTAGACTCAGGGTCAGGGACGGTAGGAAGAGAGGACTCACAAGGAGCAGGCGGAGGAACACGCAATGGAACAAAGGAAGGACGAAGTGCCATAGCGTGGGTGCCGGGGACAGGAGGAGGACACGGACGAGGAACCCGACGACCAGTGCAAACACCGCGAACAGGCAAGGCAGGACGAGACTCAGGCTCACGACGCTCTGTCAAAGAGTCTGTCTGCTCAGCGTAAGGAGAAGAAGCAGGCAGTGGGGAGTCTGGATGTAACTGTGGATGCGATTGGAGAGGCAGTGGACTCAATAATCTAGGAGGAGGGCCAGTAGAAGACGAGAGACTAAGAACCTAGAGAAGGTGGGGAACGAAAAATGGTCGCGGCCGCACAGTGCCTCCAGCACCAGCGCCTCCAGACACAGCACCCCCAGCGCCAGCACCTCCAGCTCCAGGGTCAAAAGCTCTAGTGTCTCCAGCTCTAGCTCCTCCAGCTCCAGCGCCACCAGCGCCAGTTCCTCCAGCTCTAGCGCCTCCAGGCCCAGCTCCTCCAGCTCCAGCGCCCCCAACACTACCAATCCCGGCAGCTCCAGTAACCCTGGTACGAGCACCTCCAGGACCAGCAGCTGCAGCACCTCCAGTACCACCAGCTCCAGCAGTAACTCCAGCACCTCCAGCTCCAGTGTCTCCAGCGGCAGAGTCTCTAGCTCCGGCAGCTCCACTCCGAAGGCGTGTGCGCTGAGCAAACGACTCGCGAGCACTCAGTTTTACCACCCCACCTCGTGCCGTGTCCTCCTGTCTCAGGACGTCACGTTCGACGAGTCGGTTCCCTTCTACCGTCTCTTCCCCTACCGCTCAGCCCCTCCCCCACCCCCACCGCTCTTCCTTGCTCCCGGTCCCCCTCCGGTAGACCCCCTCCTGCCCCAGGGTCCTGCTCCCTCCGGTGTGTCTTAGGTAGACCCTCTCCCTGGTACTGCGCCTGTCGAGGTAGCTGTCGGCTCAGGTGCTGCTCCACGTGCTGCGTCTGGGAGTGCGGAGCCGGGGGGTGCGGGGTCTGAGCGTGCTAGGTCTGGAGGTGCTGAGCCTGGGGGTGAGGAGCCTGGGGGTGCTGAGCTTGAGGGTGTTGAGCCTGGGGGTGCTGAGTCGTAGGGTGTGGAGTCTGGGGGTGCTGAGCCTAGGGGTGCTGCTTCGTTTGGAGGTCCTGCTGGTGCTTCGCCGCGACTGTCTCCGCAGCAGCTGCGTGAGTGGCTTGTTCTGCGCGCACGCCTTTGGAGTGGAGCTCGCGGAGCTGGAGGCGCTGGAGACACTGGAGCTGGAGGTGCTGGAGTTACTCTGGAGCTGGTGGTCCTGGAGGTGCTCGTACCAGGGGTGGTGGAGCTGCCGGGACTGGTGGTGTTGGGGGCGCTGGAGGTGCTAGAGTCACTGTGCGGTCGCGACCGTACTTCGTTCCCCTGCTTCAGCAGGTTCTTGGTGTCTCGTCTTCTACTGGCCTGACTCCTCCCTTACTGTGTCCACCGCCTGACCAGTCGCAGCCGCCGTTACAGCCAGCCTCCCCACTGCCTGCTCCCTCTCCTTACACTGAGCAGTCCGGCGGTCTTACAGAGCGTCGTGAGCCAGCGTCTCGTCCTGTCTCGCTTGTTCGCACTGCTTGTCGCATTCCTCGTTCGCGTCCTCCTCCTGTCCCCGGCACGCACGCTATGGCACTCCGTCCTTCCTCTGTTCCACTGCGTGTTCCTCTGCCTGCTCCTCCTGAGTCCTCTCTTCCTGAGGTCCCTGACCCTAAGTCTGACCGCGCTTGTGCAGCCAGTCCCACTGTCTCTTGTCTCCTCGCCACTGTTGTCACTGACCCTTCTTTTGAGTCTACTGCTGCGTCTGCTCTCGTTGCTGAGCTGCTTGACTTTGCTGCTGCCTGCCGTCTAGACTAGGCCACTGCTCTTGTTTCTGAGTCTGCATCTGCCATTCCTCCGTCCGTCGGGGGTGAGTGTGCTCTTGGCACGGACGTCCTTGAGGACAGGCAGGAGGACTTTGAGTGTCTTGCAGCTGCTGTACCTCGTTTCGCTTCCATGCTGCTTGCCCCTGAGGGAGACCCGGATGCACCAGACATCCTGACCCCGAGCTCTTACGCAGAGGCGATTACGGGTCCTTACTCCTCTCAGTGGCAGGCAGCCATGGATGCCGAGATGGCATCCTGGAAGTCCACATGCACCTACGTCGACGAGGTTCCACCACCTGGGGCGAACATAGTCGATGGCATGTGGATCATCAGGGTGAAGCGGCCGCCGGGTTCTCCGCCTGCCTTCAAGGCGCGTTACGTTTCCCGAGGCTTCAGTCAGCGACAGGGAGTTGACTACTTCCAGACCTTCTCCCCCACCCCGAAGATGACTACTCTTCGGGTGTTGCTCCACGTCGCTGCTCAGCGTGACTACGAGTTGCACTCTCTGGACTTCAGCACACGTTTCCTGCAGGGCAGCCTGCACGAGGAGATCTGGCTGCGCCGCCCACCTGGCTTCACTTGATCGTTTCCTGCAAGTACCCAGTGGAGCCTCCGCCGGCCAGTCTACGGTCTCCGCCAGGCACCTCGCGAGTGGCACGACACGCTGAGGACTACACTTGCGGCTCTTGGGTTTTCTCCTTCTACTGCTGACCCGTCGCTGTTTCTCCGCACCGACACGTTGCTGCCGCCGTTCTACGTCGTCGTGTACATATACGACCTCGTCTTTGCCACTGCTGACACAAAGGCACTGACCCTTGTGAAGTCGGAGCTGCAGAAGAGACACACCTGCACTGACCTGGGTGACCTACGCAGCTATCTTGGTTTGCATATCACTCGGGACAGAGCACGGCGCACCATCACACTGACTCGGTCACACTATCAGAATGTTATATTTCTCTAGTCTGCAGTGGGGTACTCTATAGTGAGTACAGCCCTGTTAGGGTTTGCTATATGTATCCCAATGTTTGCTAGTGAAAACCCTCTTCTCTGTTTCATTCCGTTCTTCACTATTCTGGCATGCTATCAGAGCAGGTCGACCCTCTCTGGTCGATCCTGTGGATGGGCCCACCCGATGCTTCCGCTGCTGTACTGCCTGTCGCGCGCCCAGGGCGCCAAGTCCTTCAGCGCTTCGGCTTCTAGTTCTCCTCGCCACAGCCCACTCCTCTGTCTACCGGCCACTCGCTCTCAGCTCCTCCTTCGGACGAGTCCGTAGAGCCGAGTGGTCCGTACCCAGAGCTTGTAGGTTGCCTCATGTACCTGATGACGTGCACTTGACCTGACCTCGCGTACCCTCTCAGCCTCTTGGCTCGCTACGTGGCTCCCGGTAGGCACCGAAAGGTGCACTGGGATGATGCGAAGAGGGTACTGTGTTACTTGTGCAGTACGTCGGGCATGGGGCTCGTGCTTGGAGGACGGGGTCTAGTTGTCCTCACTGGTCACGCAGACGCTTCTTGGGCTGACGACTCAGCTACGCAGCGGTCGTCACAGGGTTACACCTTCAGCCTCGGTTCCGGCTCTGTCTCCTGGCGGTCTGCCCGCTCGTCTTCGGTTCTCAGCTCCAGTTGTGAGGCAAAGATCTACGCAGGAGCCATGGCTGCACAGGAGCTACGCTGGCTCACCTATCTGTTGACTGACTTGGGAGAGCAGCCTCGTTCGCCTCCAGTTCTGTACGTAGACAACAAGGCCATGATTGCCTTGTGTCAGGAGCACAGACCGGAGCACAGAACAAAGCACATCGCTCTGCGATACTTCCTTGCTCGAGAGTTGCAGCAGCCTAGCCAGCTTCATCTTGCGTACGTGGCCACTAGGGCCAACACTGCAGATGTATTCACCAAGGCACTTCCGCCTGGTGATCATCAGCGCTTCGCTACTGTGCTAGGCCTTGTGCCTACTTTGCCTCACTTGCTTAGTGCTTGACTCTGCTTGTATTGTGGTCTATATATATACCTGCATGCTTGCACTTGCTAGCGTATGATCACTGTATTGTTTGTTCTCTTTTATATAACTCTGCATGTGAACTGGCCTTGTGGCCATTTGCTTGTGCTCGGAATGTGTGGTGACTTTGTGATCCACCCTGAGCTTGCTTTGCTTTTCTTGACTGGTATTGTGACCACTTGTTCTCCCCCACTTTGCCTATGGGGGTGTGTCAAACTTATACATAGCTGACATTGTGTAGGATGTACTAGGGTAGCCCGTAAAGGGTACAACCCAATTAGGGTTAGTACTTGTACCCAACTGTTTTATAGTTCATTCACTCTCGTTCGTTATTCTGACAGTAGGATCCGTCGTAGTACATCCAAATTTGTGCGCCTTGTGCTAGGAGTTCAAACTCGAAACTCCAGGTGTAGAAGTCCTTCCCGTCGAAGGGCTTGATTGTCCTTAATTTTGCCGTTGTGGGGAACTTGCTCTGCATTGGCACCATGGTTTCGAAATGTGCCTGTTGTGCTTGTGCAGAACCTTGAGCTCCGCGATTGTCGAAGGTGAATGATCGTTCAGACCCAGCTCCTTGAGGATCGGGAGGTCGTCGGGCGTAGCTAGAGCCGTCGATGCTCATTGGCTGGTGTTTTTCCAGGGCGCTGATGCGGGAGATGAGCTGCTCGGGGAGCGCTGAATCTACAGTCGTTGTTGTAGAAGCGACTTTGGTGGAGGGAAGTACTGTATGTTCTCCACCCTCTCCGCAATCTGCGCCTGGCATGTTTCTTGCCCTTGATGTAAGGATAAGTTTTAGTAGAAGTTGTATTGTTAAAGACCTTTTGCAGTTCCTCTAATCCAAACTAGCTCTCATACCATGTTAGAGTAAGGATCCTTGGATAGGATAGGAATTGCCTCAGAGAATTGGTAGCGGAAGACTTGTTGTAAGAACCCTTGTGTATAGTAGATGTAAATGACAAAGTTGATTAAATGATAGATTACACAAAAAAAAGTAGTCCTATCTAGCCATGTACTCTAAGGGGTACATTCCCTTATTCTAACTGTTTTACAAGCAGTTCTACAGTGACTCTGACTGTTGCTCTTCTTCTTTTTACCGAGTCGCTGCGTGTAATCGTACAGACGGTTACGCCTGTTGCCATTCCTCGATGGTGAGTCAATCGGTCCAGATGGTCAACAGTCGCGACAGTTGACTTTTGCGACTGTTGACCTTCCTGCCCATGTTACAGGCTGATCCGATACTGCTGCAGGCACTACTTCGATAGTGACGGGTGTGATACAGCTGCACCTACGGGAATGGTATCTTAATCCCCTTCATACTCCAACACCTGCCCTCTAAGACATCATTGCCAAGGGCAGGAGCACCCTCGATAGACGGAGGATGGTCAGGAGCAGAGAACAACCGCACGATCTACTCGACACCCACACGGAATGCGCAAAGAAAATATATAGCTGATTATATCATCCAATTGTTAGGATCTATAATGGAACCGTTTTGCAGCAAATGCAGAGCTCATCTAAGAGTATTCTTAGGGCTGGTCACACCATTTTGTTCCCAGTTCATTTGACGTGGTTTAATACGGTCATTCACGCATGTGCGCGGTTTCGGGATTTCACCGTCTTAGACCATTGCGTAGCTGGATGAACTAGTCAAAACTAACCTCAAACAAAAAAGTTAAGAGCCAGACACCAGCTTGAATATTCTTTGCTCAGACTTGAGGGAATGACGGACCACCCTGGTTTCGGGTTTCCGATTCCTTTCGGCAGTGGTTTTGACACCGCCTTGCTTTGCGCTCGCGTCCGATACCTTCGGTCAGTTATTTACGCTATTGCCCATTTTCGAGTCCAGAGACTAATATTGTGTTTTATTTATTGGGATATCATAAATTGAATTGTCGCGTCAAATACGAGAAGCTCAGGACAAAAATATATGCCCTCATGGAGGGCATGCCATTTAGGAGGCATCAACTCTAAACACCATGAGGCAAGGTGTTTAGGGTTGCTGCCTCCCAAATGGCCAGCCATCCGAGAGGGGTATTTTTTCCACTGGCCACTAAACTAAAACCAGGTAAACTTCAGAATTTTCCTGGTCACAGGAAATTGGAAATGTCGAAATCAGCTGCCCCAAGGAATCGGACGCGAGCGGAGAAGCGAGGCAGTGTCAAAGCCACTGCCCAAAGGAATCGGAAACTTGAAAACAAGGCGATCCGTCATTTCCTGCTCAGACTTTCTTTGCTTCGTGTCAAGTGAGCAGGGCTTTTATTCTCCAGTTCTCCATTGTTTAGTGTTTGCTATTTCTGAACGAGGAACATAATCCCTGCCAGAAGGATACAGACACGAAGGGAATCAGTACGAGTTAGTAGGAGTAAGTAGGAGTTAGTAGGAATTAGTAGGAGTAATAAGGAGTAAGAGTCTCGCTGCCATGAGCCTTCAGCTCGTTCAGAGCTACGATTCCGACGAGGACGAAGCGCGTTCAAGGAGCGCGGCTTTTGTGCAGGGAGGCGATTCGTCGGATTCTTCAGGCAGCGATTCGGAAGACGCGGAGGATGCGGAGGCAGAAGAAGCTTCGCGGAACGGAGAGGATGATAGCGGCGGGAAAGAAAACGCGGGAGGAGCGGCGACGGCCGGTAGGAATGCCGGAGGAGCGCTGGCGGCCGATAGAATAGGCGGCGTGAGACGAACGGCTGCTGGATTTTTGCCGGAGAAAGGACCCTCGGGATTGCCGTCCGCTGCAGCGGCGTTCGAAGCGGTGCGTGGTACTTTTATTCCGGTGCTGCGGCATTGGTGTGGAGGAGAGGAGGAAAGGGTGGGGAGGGAAGGGAGGGAAGAGGGACGGGTAAGTTAGGGATGGGAGGAAGGAAGAGGGGGTAGCGAGTGGTTGAGTGAAGTGAGAAAGGACACGTGGGATTACGGTCCGGTTCGAAGCGGTGACTCGATATTCCAGGCCGGTCCTGTGGTACTGGTGCGGAGCCGAGGAGAAAGAGGGAGAGCAAGCGGGGTGGGTATTGGGGGCAGGGGGGGGAAACTAGGGTTTGGGGAGGTGGGTGGGGTCTCGTGAGTGCACGGCCGCACAGGCAAGCCACAAGCTAGTTCGTTGCTGGATTTCCTTGGGAAGCACGTGAATTGCAAAGAACCTATCACTTTCAACCTATCACGTGCTTCATAAGGGAATGGCACCCACCTGCAAGTTGAGAATGGCAAAGAACCTATCACATTCAACCTACCATTCTCAACCTATCACCTTTAACCTACCACTCTCAACCTACCATTCTCAACCTACCACTCTCAACCTATCACTCTCAACCTATCACTCCCAACCTATCACTCCCAACCTATCACTCCCAACCCATCAGGGTAGAAGGGAGGCCTTCCTCTTCCCCCCTTTCCTGGTGACTTTTGAGTCGACTCAAAAGTCACCTTGAATTGCAAAGAACCTATCACATTCAACCTATCACATTCAGCCTACCATTCTCAACCTGTCACTCCGAACCCAACCCATCAGGGTAGAAGGCAAACCTTCCTCTTCCCCCCTTTCCTGTTCCCTCATTCTCCAATCAACCCCATCACTCCAACTCCTCTCCCTCTTCTTGTTCTCCTTATAGGTGGAGGAACTGTCGCCCTTCCTTGCCCCAACGGCCCTATCCCACCACATGCACATACCCCACACCGGCAAGCTCGTTGCTGCCTTCCCCACTCTCCACTCCCTCCCTGTCTGTGTCATTCCCTCAGGTAGGGGGGCCGCCATCCTTCCTCGCCCCAACGGCCCTCTCCCACCACATGCATATAGCCCGCGCTGGGAAGCTCGTTGCCATGGGATCGGCCAATGAGGAGGCTCCACGTGGCACCGTGTCTGTCGCGGGGACGGCTGCAGCTGCTCCTGCAGCGGTGGTGTACCGAGAGAGGCGGGCTGGGGGAGTCGGTGGTGGGGGTGAGTTCATAAATAACTCTTAGAACACTCCACACCACACCACACCACACCACACTCCTCCACACCACACCGCATGCCTCCACACCACACCACAAGCCTCCTGCAGCGGTGGTGTACCGAGAGAGGCGGGCTGGGGGAGTCGGTGGTGGGGGTAAGTGGGTGGTGTGGGGGTTGGGGTGAGTGAGACAGAGTGGCCGTGCACTATCCTCTTCTCTGTGTGTCTGTTGTGGGGGTGGCTGCGGCTGCTCCTGCAGCGGTGGTGTACCGAGACAGGCAGGCAGGGGGTGAGTCTTCTAACTTGTATTGAACCTGAACCTTCATGCCTGAATCTCTCAGAGCACCCTATGTCTCTTGCCTCCTGCTCCTGCAACGGTGGTGTACCGAGAGAGGGGGTCTTAGGGGGTCGGTGGTGGGGGTGAGTTTTCTAGATTTTGCTGAACCCGAACCTTCATTCCCTGAATCTTTCAGCGCCCCTTCCACACGCTGTCACTGCACCTGCGCCTGCTGCCCCTGCTGCTGCCGCTGCTGCAGCTGCTAACCCTGCTGCAGTGGAAACGCTCTTTAGCCCATCTCCTCTGCCTCCTGCTCGATCCCTCTGCTGCTCCTGCCCTCTCCCCCCCTTCGCCCCTTTTCCAGCACGGGAGATCGTAGCTGCACTTGTGAGAAACCGAAACTCCCCTGCTGCTGCTGCTGATGATGCTGCTGCTGCTACTGCAGTGCAATATAATACATATGACCCTCTATTAACACATTCCCTTGTCCCCCCCCCTCTGTTATCTCCCTCTTTCCGGTACGGGAGATTGTAGCAGCACCCGTGAGAAACCCAAACGCCCCTGCGGCTGCTGCTGTTGCTGCTGCTGACCCTGCTGCTGCAGCTGCTGCAGTGCAAGATACAATTTGTCCCTCCATTTACCCATTCCCTTGCCTCCCCCTCCCCCTTCCAGTGCGGGAGATTGTAGCAGCACCTGTGAGAAACCAGAACGCCCCTGCTGCTGAACCTGCTGCTGTGGAAGGGGGGGATGAGGGAGCAGAAGGCTCCGACGCAGTGAATGGGGATGCGACACGTGGCAGAAAGGCAGTGGGCGTGTCAATGCCTCCTAAAGCCGACGCTGTGGATTTGCTCAGGTGGGTAGAGGTTCAATGCGGTGGAAGGGGTTGCAAAGAGATACAAAGGGGTGCAAGGGATCTGGAGGGAGATGGAGATGGGCTGTATAGGAGCAAGGTGGAAAGGCAGTGGGAGTGTCAATGCCTCCTAAAGCTGACGCTGTGGATTGGCTCATGTGGGTAGAGGTGCAAAGAGGTGCAAAAGGGTTGTAAAAAGGGTTGGGAAAAGGGTTGGGGAAAGTCCAGTAGAGCCTCAAATGTCACAAAGGTGGATATGGTGGTGAAGTTTGAGAGAGGATGTTTTCTAGAGATCTTTGTTGGAGTCATTATTGAGAATTCAACAAAATGACTCCGAGATCTGTGGTTCATCAGTCCCAGATGTTGAGGAACTGGGATATTGGCATGGCACCATACATGCTGAGTTTCTGCAATTCTGTTTTGTATGTATGTTTTCAATGTCAGACTCTACTCTCTACCTTTCAACTCAACTTTTTTTCTCCCTTTGACTCTGCTGGAATGTCACAAACATTTGCAGGATCTGCCCGACGTGTCAGGTTCCCAAAACTCCTTCCTCAGGGCAGGGCGTGGTCTGCCCAATTTGCCGCGATAGGCCAGCAGGAGACGCTGACGTGGCAGCTGGCAGAGAGAAGGCGAAAAAGCGGGAAGGGGATAGTAAAGTCAAGGACAAGGAGAAATCGAAGCGAATGAAGGGCCAATCGTCGCATGCCACGTGGAAGAGTGAGACAGAGATGCAGTTGAGGCAGACATATGACTGAGGAATGACCAGGGTAACTAGTGTGGAATATGATGGTAGTTTTTGCTAGACCAAGAGTGACATGTTTTAACTGCTGTAAAAAAATAAAAAGGGTATGCTGCTGTGTCATGTGAGTGTATGCATAATCAGAACCGAATAATGTATATGTAGGCCGTAAGTACACTGCACAAAACAAATTTATGATTGCATGGTCTGATTTTAGGGAAAATATGTCAATGGTGACTTACATGGGGCAGTATAACGCGTACGGTAACGATTTCAACGCGTTTGGTAACTCGCTTAACGCGTTTGGTAACTCGCTTAACACGTTTGGTAACTCGCTTAACGCTTATGGTTGATCCTGAAATTGAGGAATTTTTCGAGTTTGAAAGCCTTTACGCACAGTTTTATCTTTCTTGAACAAGTTCCGCCGCTACTTTGAAGGACCCTGTTTAGTCTAATACCACGGACCAAGAAGTTTCAAAGTTTATATATATATATGGCTCGTACAAAAACGGTTCAAATCATATTTTTGATAGCATGATTGCGAACTTGCAAAATGATTAAAAATAAAACTTTCCGCGAAAGGGCATCGGGCTTTTAAGTTTTGTAATTACTGCAACGTTGGCCATTTTTTTTCATGTGGAAAAGATACCTCTTTAGAATTACATGTTTCATTTTTCAAGAAAGAACCATATACGCCTTTGTCGCAAGGAGTTTAGGGTTGATGCTCCCAAATTCATTTGCCATCTGAAAGGGGCATAGATTTGTTTGCCCCGGTTGCACGATAGAATTAAGTAAAAGCAGATTGTGGAAGGAGCGCCAGAATATCAATTGCATATAAAACTTTGTTTTTGAAACACTTACGGTTTTGCAATTAGCTTGAAAATCGTAAAGTGTGTCAAGATTTCGGGAAGTGTGTCAGAATTTTGGAAAGCTGTGTCAGAATCTCGGAGAGTGTGTCAGAGGTTTCTGCTTCAAGATTCGTCAATTTAGTCTGACGCGAGCGGGAAAAACCAGAATCAGGGTCATTTTGGGCGAGGGTTTCTTCTAGTTACCATTCGCGTGATGGGCTGCTAGTGTATAGTTACCATACGCGTTAAGCGAGTTACCAAACGTGTTAAGCGAGTTACCAAACGCGTTAAGCGAGTTACCAAATGCGTTGAAATCGTTACCGTACGCGTTATACTGCCCCATGTAAGTTACCATTGACATATTTTCCCCTGATTTTAAGCTAGGCTCGGCTTGTGCCATCTGTTGACAGTTGCAATGGATACACTGCGACCGTGATGCTGTTACGATGGGTCGCATGGTCGTCCATGCGACCATCTCCACCGCACGATGCAGGGTCATGAACTCGTTCTGATTCATCAGCCCCACAGAACAAACATACAAGCAAGGCAATCATCGAAAGAAACAGAGCAAGTAAATCTCTCTAGGCCTAAAATAGCATCCATAGGAGCAACATACCTAAATAAACGCCTAGGAGTACCAGAACCACCGTTCTTGCTACCTCTGTTCTACATCTGCTGCTGCTGATCTCTACTGAACCATCCAGAGGGTAGCGTGTGACTGCACTTAGCAAGAAATGCCGCACGCAGCAAGTGGAGGGCCCTCGCTCTTAGCACTGAAGGGGCTGATCTTGACCCAGAGGAGGGAGAAGATGGAGGCGAGCAGCACCGACCACACGATCACGATCGTGGGCATCTTGGCGTTCCGCCCACCGAGGCCCTTCATGAAGGGGTAAAGGTGAACAATCACCCAGAAGGCAAAGAAGAGCTTTCCGAACAGGTCACCCCACTCCGCGGTTCCCGAGTTCATGGCGACAGCGACTCCCGCGACAATTCCGAGGACATTGAAAATAATCAGGAAAAGCGGTGGAATAAGCAGCGACGTCCACTTGAACAGGTAGAGCTCAGCAAACTCGCCATCTTCCGCCTGCTTAGCTGTAACCGTGAAGTTGGTGTCAATGCCAGCTAGCACTTTCAGCATGCCCTGGAAAACCGCAAAAAGATGCGCGGACACCCCTCCGATGACCCAGAACTGCTCGTTTCTCCACCACTCGGTCATGCTGACCTTGGACCACCTCATTTCAAGCAGACCCGTTGCGAAAATACTGAGGAAAAGCGCGATGAAATACAGCGTAGAAACTGTATCGAGGTACGGGATGATGAACTTGTTGGTGAGCAGGCAGATGGCGGGCAGCATGCAGTACATGAGCAGCGGGAAGGACGTGAACGGGTAAACGACGGTGTTGATGTAAGAGAGTCGCTGAAGCAGCTTCAGGCGGTTGCCCCTCCAGCCATACCAGATGGGGCAATGGCGGGAGAGGAAAATCTCAACTGACCCAAGCGCCCACCGAAGCACTTGCTGCAAACGGTCGGACAGATTAATAGGTGCTCCTCCCTTGAAGGTGGCGCGCTTCGGCTTGCAGTAGATGGAGCGCCAGCCGCGCGCGTGCATCTTAAAGCCTGTCAGAATATCCTCTGTGACTGACCCGTAGATCCAGCCAAGCTGTAAGGGAGGGAAAGGACAACGGGCGAGAGGGTAAGGGGACGAGAAACAAGCTGTGGGCAGGGAAGGGAGAGCAACGGACATCAGACAGAACCTGCTATGGTGACTGATGAATCAAGATGGTAAGTGACAAATCGTACCTCCTTGCCCCACTCCGTCTTCTCCTCGTAGCCGCACGAGATGACGTGGATGGCCTCCTTAAGAGTGGACCCGGGACTAGCAGAAGCCACGCCGCCGCCCTCCTCATGGAAGGTGGAGAGCACAAAGACCGGCGACTGGCCGAACTTCTTCTCAAACTTCTTGAGCGCCAAGAGGCTGTCGCCCTCCACTGTGAGGGAAGAGAAACGAAGAGGAATACGGGGATGGATAATGGCGGCAAATGAGGGAAAGAGTTGACCGAGGCGAGTATCAAGAATCAGCGTACAACAAATATCACCATTCCATTCCGTTGGCATACCAAACAAACCTACTCACCATCATCATCACCCAGGAAGGCCTCAGCGCCAGCAGGCAGCGGCGTGCCGTCCGGAAGCTGCTTCCGCTTGCTTCCGCCCTCCTTCCCTCGGTCGCCCGCGCAGCAGCTGAAGCACGAGCACATGAGCCCGCCGCACCGCGCCTTCTTCTCCTTCTTGGGCGGCTCGTAACCGTAGAGCGCGTGGCGACGGAAGCAGCAACCGGTACCCACGTAGCAGGGGCCCTGAATACCATCGAGCCCTGGCAGATTGATCTGTGGGAGTGTGCATGGGGAGAGAGTTGCGGGTAAGACATCACAGGAGGAAATGAGCAAGCTTGAGGTGCGAATGGCAGAAAACAAAGGCAGAGGGTGAACGGGAGGTAAAGCGAAACCGAACAAGGTACACGAGTCGTTGCCTTACATCGAAGAAGACGGTGTTGTGGTTGGCGTAACGATCGTTGGGGTCAATGCC
Organism: Closterium sp. Naga37s-1; assembly: GCA_947471745.1. NCBI lineage: Eukaryota > Viridiplantae > Streptophyta > Zygnematophyceae > Desmidiales > Closteriaceae > Closterium > Closterium sp. Naga37s-1. Next base: position 615,830 of record CANJKZ010000497.1, on the reverse strand, counting down.
GTCGAATCGCTGCGGGAACTGCACGTAGCAGCACTTCTTGCCCACATTCGGGTCCATCATAAAACACATCGCCTCCCGAAGCGCCTTGCTGTCGTTGAGGTAATGATCGCAATCCAGATTCAGCATGTACGGCGCGTTGGAGAGAATCGCCGACACGCGGATCAGCGAGTTCATCGCACCGGCCTTCTTGTGGTGGTTGTAACCCGGGCGCTTTTCGCGAGACACGTACACCAGTCGCGGAAGCACGTGACCGTCCACGTCGGTTCCGCCGCTCGGGCCGAGGAAGACCTGGATCATGCCGGGATGGTCACGGGATTTGCTGCCGGGCCACGGCGTGCCGTCCTGCATCACCCAGCCTTCTTCGGGCATCTTGTGGGAGCGCGCAACGAGAGAGTTGATGCGGATTTTGAACTCCTCGTAGTCCCTCTGTAATAGTAAAAATGGATGGCAGAGAACGGAAGGGGTAAGGGGCAGGGCGGGGGGCGATATTCAAGATGAGAAAATACAAGATGAGAAAAAGAAAAGAAAGTTATCACAGGAAAAACAATTCGGCGGCTCGGCGCTGGTAACAAATCTTCGAGTATCGCGAAAGCGCACCTTCATTTGGCGACGATCTTTGACGAAATCCTGGTCAACCTTGTCCTTCAGGTAATCGACTTTCTGCGTGAAGTACACTTCAGGTGCCCGCGGCTCGATGCTGTATCTCTTCGCGAATGGAACCCAGCGCCTCGCGAATTCCGCCGTTTCGCCCATCGCGTCGAAAGTCAGCATCGCGCCACCATCGTCATGCACGTAAGCCGAAACTTTGTCGACAGGATAATCAACGGACAGGATGGAAAGAAGGGTGTTCGCCGTGGTGAGCGGGGGCTCCTTCAGCGGATCCACCGTCGATACGAAAAGATCAACGGCCGCCAGCTGTGAAGGCTCGCCCTTCCGATCGAAACGCAGCGACAGACGGTCCAGATACGTCTCTCGCTTGATCGGCATCCACTTCGGAAACTGATCGAGAATCCACGAAAACGCGAACCAGACTTCGCAAATAACCGAAATCAGCCAGAGCCACCACGCCCCGTCGACGGGATTCAGGCATCGCCAGCGAAGGAAGAAAACGAGCACCGCGAGACGAATCACGATAACCAGACGGTACGGGCTGATGAGCGATGACGGATAATGGACCTTGCGCGACAGAGGCTGACGGGATTCGTCCATGGACGGGAGATCGCCTTCCGCAGCGGCGACTGCGGAAACTTCGTCTGCGCCGTTGCCGTCGCCGACCACCATGCGACCTTGCTGCTGCTTCCACGACTCCACGCGATCCTTCCAGACGACGCTGCCGTAACCGTAGCTGGGGGCACGAAGCTCCACTGCAGACAGACGCGAAAGTACATATAATTAGATAATAAATTTAACGGAGGGTATCGAAAAAATGTAACCGCTCTGTGTTACGAGCGCTGCCATATGCGTAATTATTTAGGGTCTCGGTGTCAACTTACTGGCCATGTCGTTGGCGCTCGGCGTCTGGCTAGGCGTACGGCTGGGCGTACGCTCGTACTTGTTGTAATCCGACGGCGGCGGAATCGTACCGGCCGGCACCATAGCGCCCGGGTTGTACTCCGTTGCGACAGACGCCTCGGGGTTGACCTGGTTGGACGTCAGCATCGGATACTGTGACGACGCCTGCGCGTTGTGCGACACGTACGACGCGTACGACGTCGTAGGGACGTCCAGCGATGCGCCGCCCCTGTCGCCTCCGCGGTCGCTCCTCTCTTCGTCGTCCTCCTCGTCATCATCTTCGTCAATACGTGGGCTCCCTGCGTAAAAACCGCGTGAGGCGAATGAGACGAGGAATGGAGACAAAGTTCAACCCGTGGTTGTGAATGCATAGGCTCCCTGGAATGTGGCTAGACGGGAAGATGCACAAGTCCACGCCGTTTGGCGGATGGCGATAAGCAAAGCTAACCCGCGTGTAACACGTGCTTTCATAGCACGTCTGCGCTGCTTGAACCCGTGTACATTCTCATTGGGCGGCTAATAGAACGTACCCTTGTATCGTTTGTAAAACGTCTTGCACTGCGGGCACGCGCGGCTGCCCTCCTTGCGCTCGTAGTCGTAGCAGGGGCGGCACACGGGGTACGCGCACTCGTGGCACGCCACGAAGATCCCGCCCTCCACGAACTGACCCACATCGTCGCCGCAGATCTGGCAGATGATCGGATTGAACGTCGGGTTGTGCGACTGCGGGTCAAGCCAGAAAGGGAGAAAATAGCAAATGAGAAACAATAAGGTCGTTAGGAAAAGGCGGTCAATGTCAATAGGGTATCGGTTCTGCGGTTGTGGAGGGGGACATGGATTCAACAGCAGATCAAAACGAGTATGGGGGGGCGCGGATAAGTGAACGCGATGCATGCAGAGTGCGGTAACAAGGCTCGTCTCCGTTCTGACACGGTTCGTAGATCGGAAACGGTCCTTTTGATAGCCGCGAGCTCAGTCGAGTGACGAATTTCTGCCGACCCCGGAGAATGTAGTAAAGTATAACGGATGGATGAATTACCACTTGGGAATCCTTGCGGATAACGACTAGGTGGTTGCGGTTGTGACTACCCGCCACTAGGCCCGTGTTGTGCTCCATAGCGGCCTCCCAGCTCAAATGCGCACGGGGGCCTCCTGTCTATCACTCTAGGAAATAATCAACTCGACCCAGCCAAATTCGAAATGTCTAGAACACTACGGTTTCACAGGCTACTCGCAGCTTATTGCCGCCTCACTGGAAGAAATATGGGATGTGCTCACATTATAAGATAAGGAGGCTGTTGGAATGGCGAGTGAGAGAGTGAAGGTGGAGGGGCATCGGGCCCTCACAGGGATTGACGGGTGGGGCATGGGCGCGCAGAGCTGGGGGCGGCTGGGGGAATCAAAATCTTCGTACAGAAATCGGATTGAGTCACAATTCGAATGGGGAAATCCAAAATGCGACTCGGGACACCCAAAGCGCAACTGAGCAGCATGACAGGTAGGACGCGTCGGGGCTAGGGCTGACGAATCAGAAGGCGCTCTTGACCCCGCATCGTGCGGTCGAGATGGTCGCGTGGACGACCATGCGACCCAGGGTGTGGTGTCCCGGTCGCAGTTCATCCGCTGCAAATGCCGATCGATGGCACAAGCCGAGCCTGGTCAAGGGATGATGCGACTTCTCGGGGGGATACAGCTGTTGTTATGCGACCCATTCGACGCGCGAACATGAAACAACCAATGAGTGTGCGCCATGCTAGCTCTGATTGGGCCTGTGACTTCGTATACTTGGGAAATGGCGTGTCGCAGCCCCTTTCTATCGAGTGGGCAGGCACAAACGAAGGGGCGGTGCGCTGAAGCGATGAGGCTATTTTTTATTCAATCACAGAGTCCAACCAGGGAGGGTCTAAAGTGAACCATTTAGGTGGAATACATAGGAGGTACACCCAACTTGTTGGAGTATAACAGTCAGCATAAAATATTTTTTCGAGCTCCATCCTATAGCTCGGCCAAATTACGATATGATGGACAGTTTTTTATTGTAGCCGTGGGATCTGTACTTTTCTTGGTCTCATAGGCGAGCATACAAAGCTTTAGTTTCAATCTCATATGTCATACTAAAGATTATGTTTCATCTTTAATCTCATCTTTCATACGATACCAATTATTATGCAGCGGCTTGAACCATCTTCAATTCTGTGTTGAATTGAAAGCATGGTCATCTCCGTGTATTCATCGTCGCTGCCGAGCGCCTCGTTGACCACGATGTCGTCCTTCTTCTTCTTCTTCTTCTTCTTCTTCTTCTTCTTCTTCTTCTTCTTCTTCTTCTTCTTCTTCTTCTTCTTCTTCTTCTTCTTCTTCTTCTTCTTCTTCTTCTTCTTCTTCTTCTTCTTCTTCTTCTTCTTCTTCTTCTTCTTCTACTTAGCAGCACCCGTGCTGGAACCCAGGTCGCCGTCGTTCTTCTGCTTCTTGTTGCTTGTGCGGGGACGTACGGTGGCCTTAGCACGGACCTCCACGACCTTGGCCCTTCCTTTGTCTGTGTTGAGACTAAGTCATAGGGGAATGGTTGATTAGGTCAAGATTGGGGTACAAAACTAGAGTGTTGAGATTGTTTGTGTACCCTCTGAGGCTAACCCCAATACAGACTAGATAACAACAAGCATATCTTTTGACACACCCCCGTAGGCGAAATAGGGGATAGCCAAAGCAAGCAATGGTCACAAGACCAGTCAAGAGAAGGAACAAAACACAGCTCAGGGTGGATCACAACGTCACCACACACACTGAACACAGGCAAACGGCCACAAGGCCAGTCCACATGCAGAGGTATATAAGCAACAAGAACAGTACAGTGATCTCTACCTAGCAAGAACAAACATACAGGTATAGATATATAGATCACAGCACAAACAAAGCCTACAGCAAGTGAGGAAGCGTGGGCACAAGGCCTAACAAAGTACAGAAACGCTGATGATCACCAGATGGAAGTGCCTTGGTAAATATATCAGCAGTGTTAGCCCGAGTGGCCACGTAAGCAAGACGAAGCTGGCCACGCTGCTGCAACTCTCGAGCAAGGAAGTAACGCAGGGCGATGTGCTTCGTTCTGTGCTCCAGTCTGTGCTCCTGACACAAGGCAATGGTGGCCTTGTTGTCGACGTACAGCACTGGAGGAGAACGAGGCCGCTCTCCCAAGTCAGTCAGCAGGTAGGTGAGCCAGCGAAGCTCCTGTGCAGCCATGGCTGTGGCGTAGATCTCAGCCTCACAACTGGAGCCGAGAACTGAAGACGAGCGTGTAGAACGCCAAGAAACTGAACCAGAGCCAAGGCTTAAGGTGCAACCCTGTGACGACCGCTGCGTAGCCTGGTCGTCAACCCAAGAGGCGTCCGAGTGACCAGTGAGGACAACGTCACCCCGTCCTCCAAGCACGAGCCCCATGCCCGATGTACTGCACAAGTAGCGTAGTACCCTCTTAGCAGCATCCATGTGCACCTTTCGGTGCCGACCAGGATCCACGTAGCGAGCCAGAAGGCCAAGAGGGTACGCAAGGTCAGGACGAGTGCAGGTCATCAGGTACATGAGGCATCCCACTAGCTCTGGGTAAGGACCACTCGGCTCTACGGACTCGTCCGAAGGTGGAGCTGAGAGCGAGTGACCTGTAGCCAGAGGAGTGGGCTGTGCTGAGGACCAGGTGAAGCCGAAGCGCTGAAGGACCTGCTGCACCATGTGTGACTGAGTCAGTGTGATGGTGCGGCGTGCTCTGTCCCGGGTGATCTGCAAGCCAAGGTAGCTGCGCAGTTCACCCAGGTCTGTGCACGTGTGTCTCTTCTGTAGCTCTGACTTCACCAAGGCGAGAGCCTTAGTGTCAGCAGTGGCAAAGACCAAGTCGTCGACGTACACAAGGATGTAGAACGGCGGCAGCGAAGTGTCGGTGCGCAGAAACAGCGACGGGTTAGCAGTCGACGGGGCAAACCCAAGAGCCGCAAGAGTCGTCCTCAGTGTGTCGTGCCACTCACGTGGCGCCTGGTGGAGACCGTAGACTGGCCGCCGGAGGCTCCACTGGGTACCAGGAGGGAACGACCCAGTGAAGCCAGGTGGGCGGCGCAGCCAGATCTCCTCGTGCAGGCTGCCCTGTAAGAAAGCTGTGCTGAAGTCAAGAGAGTGAAGCTCGTAGTCACGCTGAGCGGCAACGTGTAGCAGCACCCGAAGAGTGGTCATCGTCGGGGTGGGGGAGAAGGTATGGAAGAAGTCAAATCCCTCTCGCTGTCTGAAACCTGGAGCAACGTAACGAGCCTTGAAGACAGGCGGAGAACCTGGCGGCCGCTTCACCCTGAAAATCCACATGCCACTGACGATGTTCGCCCCAGGAGGGGGAACCTCGTCGACGTAGGTGCCTGTGGACTGCCAGGATGCCATCTCTGCGTCCATGGCTGTCTGCCACTGAGAGGAGTAGGGACCCTTGATCGCCTCAGCGTACGATCGCGGAGTCGGGATGTCTGGTGCATCCGGGTCTCCCTCAGGGGCAAGCAGCATGGCCACGAGATGAGGCGCAGCGGCTGCAAGACACTCAAGGTCCTCCTGCCTGTTCTCAAGGACGTCCGTGCCAAGAGCACACTCACCCCCGACGGACGGAGGACAGACAGACTCAGACTCAGCGACAAGACTAGCGACGTAGTCTAGACGACAGGCAGCAGCAAAGTCAACAACCTCAGCGACTAAGGCAGACGTAGTAGCAGACTCAAACGACGGTTCGGCGACAACTGTGGCTAGCAGACGCGTGACAGTAGGGTGCTCAGCACGAAACCGGTCAGACTCAGGGTCAGCAACGACAAGTAGAGAGGACGCAGGCGGAGATGGCAGGTGAACACGTGGCGGCGGAGAAGAAGGACGACGGACGACAAGGGAAGGGCCGGGGACAGCCGGCTGACGCTGACGAGGAACACGACGACTGGAACGACCAGAATGGACAGGTGAGACAGGACGCGATGCAGGCTCACGACGCTCAGCAAGGCCCCCTGTCTGCTCAGCGTAAGGAGAAGGAGCAGGCAGAGGTGAGCCAGGTTGTAATGAAAGACCAGTAGACGACGGGAGGCTAAGAACCTGGCGAAGCACGGAGTCAGGCGGTGGCAGAGACGACGGAGACGGCGGAGCAAAGAACAGGCGCGGCTGTGCAGTGCCACCAGCACTAGCAGCTCCAGCACCCTCAGCAGCTCCAGCACCTCCAGCAGCTCCAGCACCCTCAGCTGCTCCAGCACCTCCAGCAGCTCCAGCACCTCCAGCAGCTCCAGCACCCTCAGCAGCTCCAGCACCCTCAGAAGCTCCAGCACCCTCAGCAGCTCCAGCACCTCCAGCAGCTCCAGTACCCTCAGCAGCTCCAGCACCTCCAGTAGCTCCAGTACCGCCAGCAGCCCCAGCACCCCCAGCAGCTCCAGCACCTCCAGCAGCTCCAGAACCCTCAGCACCAGCCCCACCTGGTGCAGCACCCCTAGAACCGGCACCTCCAGTCCCAGGGTCTCCAACCGCATTGCCACCAGCAGTAGCACCCTCAGACACACCACCGCCAGCCCTAGCAGCTCCAGTACCCCCAGTACGAGCACCTCCGGGACCAGCGACACCAGGACCTCCAGCAGGCAAAGGACCAGCACCACTCCCAGCTCCAGTGACGCCAGCAGAAGAACCCCCAGCAGTAGAGCCCTGGGGTGCAGAAGCGCGACGCTGACGGCGACCGTACCAGTCGTGCAGCTGCTGGGAGGTGAGAGGCACACGTGGACGAAGACGGCTACGCCAAGGAGACCGCGTAACAGCAGTCTCAGAACCCTCAGGCGACTCACCCGCAGACTCAGTACCCCCAGGCTCCGCACACGCAGGCTCAGCACCCCCAGACGCAGCACCCCCAGACGCAGCACCCCCAGACTCAGCACCCCCAGACGCAGCACCCCCAGACGCAGCACCCCCAGACGCAGGACCTCCGGGCTCCTCACGCGCAGGCGCAGCACCTCCAGGCTTCGTACCCTCAGGCCCCTCACGTCCAGTGCCCCCAGACTCAGCACCCCCACGCTGCGCACCTCCAAGCTCCGTACCCCCAGGGACAGCACCACCGCCAGCAGGACCGGAGTCACCAGTGACCTCAATAGGCGCAGGGATGGGAGGGTCTACCTGAGAAACACCGGAAGGAGCAGGACCTGGTGCGGGGAGGGGGTCTACCTGGGGAGGACCTGGGGCAAGAAAGAGCGGCGGGAGAGGCCGAGGAGCAGTGCGGTAGGGGAAGAGGCGGTAAAAGGGGACTGACTTGTCAAAGGTGACGTCCTGGGACGCAAAGACACGACGCGAGGCGGGGTCGTAAAACTGCCAGCCAGGGGCGTCAGGGACAAAGTCAAGGAAGACGCAAGGAATGGCGCGAGGGGAGAGCTTGTCCGCGGTGGTATCGCGAACAAAGGCACGAGCACCCCAGACCCGGAAACGCGACGCGTCACCAACCTTCCCCGTCCACAGCAGTGTGGGCGAGGTCTCCGGCAAGGAGACACGGGGCCAAAGGTTGAGTTGATGCGCGGCGTACCGGACCGCAAACGGCCACAGAAAATGGGGGTAAGCCGCATGGATCATAGAGGTACGAGCGACCTCCATGACCAAGCCAATGCGGCGCTCTGCAAACCCATTCTGCTGCGGAGAGGCCGGAAGCGTGAAAGTCTGGCGGATGCCGTGCTCCGCACACAAGGCTGCCAAGAGGTCTGAGGAGAACTCACCACCTCTGTCAGAGTGCAGACGCAGGACAGGAAAGTCCGACTGGAACCGCTCGCGGAGCTGGAGACGAGTAGTGCGAATCCAGGGGATCAAAACATCAGGGACATCCGCCTTGCGCTGCAAGGGGAAGACCGTGGTGTAGCGCGTGTAGTCGTCGACAACCAGCAGGAAGTACCGCTCGTGGCCCTGTCCACGGACGCGGGCTGGGCCCCACACGCCCAGGTGGAGAGTATGAAGTGGAGCCTCTGTGGGAGGGAACGAGGAGGAGTGAGGAGCGGCGCGCTGCCGCCCCTCGACGCAAGGAATGCAGGGCGGCGCAGGCGAGGGAGGGAGGGCAGGCAGAGACCTGGGAAGACCAGAGACCAGAAAGCGAGAGTGCATGCTACGAAGGCGAGGCAGGGAGGGGTGGCCCAGGCAGTGGTGCCACAGGAGAGTGTCGTGAGACAGCCGGCGACACTCACACTGGGTAGTTGCCTGAGCAGACGCGTGTAGCTGGGGAGACAAAAGGGTGGAGCGCGACACAGTGGTGAGGGTGTACAGACTGGACCCTGGCGCACGGGTGAACGTGGCCAGGTGGCGGCCGGTCTGGGAGCACGTGCAGATCGCCACACGCTGCCGGCCAGGGGTGAAGGTGTCAACACCCGCATCCTGGAGGACAGCGTTGCTCACCAAGTTCGTAGAGAACGAGGGGAGGTGGAGACCAGACAGCTCACCAGATGGGACCGCCGGAGACGGAAGCACAGTGGAAGACCATGCAAGCACTGGGTGTGAGAATGATAGACGAAAGAATGAATGAACTAGAAATGAGATGGGTACATATAGGAAACCCATAAGTGTTGTACCCACTAAGAGCTACCCCACTACAGCCTAAATAGACCATAGCAGATATAAGTTTGACACACCCCCATAGGCAAAGTGGGGGAGAACAAGAGATCACAAGACCAGTCAAGAAAAGCAAAGCAAGCTCAGGGTGGATCACAAAGTCACCACACAGTCTGAGCACAAGCAAAGGGCCATAAGGCCAGTTCACATGCAGAGTTATATAAAGGAAAGTAAACAGTACAGTGAACACAACCTAGCAAGTGTAAGCATGCAGGTATAAGTATATAGAGTACAGTACAAGCAGAGTCAAGAAGTCAACAAGTGAGGCACAGTAGGTACAAGGCCTAACACAGTACAGAAATGCTGATGATCACAAGGCTGAAGTGCCTTGGTGAAGACATCAGCAGTGTTGGCCTGAGAGGCCACGTAAGCAAGACGAAGCTGGCCACGCTGCTGCAACTCTCGAGCAAGGAAGTAGCGCAGAGCAATGTGCTTCGTTCTGTGCTCCAGTCTGTGCTCCTGACACAAGGCCAGCATGGCCTTGTTGTCGACGTACAGAACTGGAGGAGAACGAGGCGCCTCTCCCAAGTCGGTCAGCAGGTAGGTGAGCCAGCGAAGCTCCTGTGCAGCCATGGCCCCAGTGTAGATCTCAGCCTCACAACTGGAGCTGAGAACAGAAGAAGAGCGGGTAGACCGCCAGGAGACAGAACCGGATCCAAGGCTGAAGGTGTAACCCTGTGACGACCGCTGCGTAGCCAAGTCGTCAACCCAGGAGGCGTCAGCGTGACCAGTGAGGACAACTCGAGCCCGTCCTCCAAGCACGAGCCCCATGCCCGATGTACTGCACAAGTATCGCAACACCCTCTTCGCAGCATCCCAGTGCACCTTTCGGTGCCTGCCGGGAGCCACGTAGCGAGCCAGAAGGCTGAGAGGGTATGCGAGGTCAGGTCGTATGCAAGTCAGCAGGTACATGAGGCAACCCACAAGCTCTGGATACGGGCCACTCGGCTCTACGGACTCGTCCGAAGGTGGAGCTGAGAGCGAGTGACCGGTAGGCAGAGGAGTGGACTGTGGCGAGGAGTAGGTGAAGCCGAAGCGCTGAAGGACCTGCTGCACCATGTGTGACTGAGTCAAGGTAATGGTGCGCTGTGCTCTGTCCCGGGTGATCCGCAAGCCAAGATAGCTTGTGAGCTCACCCAGGTCTGTGCACGTGCGTCTCTTCTGCAGCTCGGACTTCACGTGGGCGAGTGCCTCCGTGTCAGCAGTAGCAAAGACAAGGTCGTCTACGTACACAAGAACGTAGAACGGCGGCAGAGTAGCGTCAGTGCGTAGAAACAGAGAAGGGTCAACAGTGGAAGGAGCAAAACCAAGAGCAGCAAGAGTCGTCCTGAGCATGTCGTGCCACTCACGGGGCGCCTGGCGGAGACCGTAGACTGGCCGCCGGAGGCTCCACTGGGTACCAGCAGGAAACGACCCAGTGAAGCCAGGTGGGCGGCGCAGCCAGATCTCCTCGTGCAGGCTGCCCTGTAGGAAGGCTGTGCTGAAGTCAAGCGAGTGGAGCTCGTAGTCACGCTGAGCAGCAACGTGCAGCAGTACCCGAAGAGTGGTCATCTTCGGGGTAGGGGAGAAGGTCTGAAAGAAGTCAACTCCCTGTCGCTGACTGAAGCCACGTGCAACGTAACGCGCCTTGAAGGCAGGCGGAGAACCCGGCGGCCGCTTCACCCTGAAGATCCACATGCCACTGACGATGTTCGCCCCAGGTGGGGGAACCTCGTCTACGTAGGTGCCTGTGGACTTCCAGGAAGCCATCTCTGCGTCCATGGCTGCCTGCCACTGGGAGGAGTAGGGACCCTCTATCGCCTCTGCGTAAGAGCGCGGGGTCGGGATGTCTAGTGCATCCGGGTCTCCCTCAGGGGCAAGCAGCATGGACACGAGATGAGGTGAAGCAGCAGCAAAACACTCAAGGTCCTCCTGCCTGTCCTCAAGGACGTCCGTGCCAAGAGCACACTCACCCCCGACGGACGGAGGACAGACAGACACAGACGCAGACTCAGCAACAAGACTAGCGGCGTAGTCTAGGCGACAGGCTGCAGCAAAGTCAACAAGCTCAGCAACAAGAGCAGACGCAGCAGAGAACTCAAACAGGGGGTCAGTGACAGCAGTGGCCAAAAAGCGCGTGACAGTAGGACTAGCAGCACGAAGGGAGTCAGACTCCGGGTCCGGACCGTCAGGAAGAGAGGACGCAGGAGGAGAGGGCAGAGGGACACGCTGTGGAGCAGTGGAAGGACGCAGAGTCATAGAGTGAGTGCCAGGGACAGGAGGAGGACGCGGACGCAAAACACGACCAGCGCGAACAGAACGGACAGGCAACGTAGAACAAGACACAGGCGACACAGGACGCGACTCAGGCTCACGACGCTCCGTAAGACCTCTAGTCGGTCCAGAGTAAGGAGAAGGACCAGGCAGCGGAGAGGCCGGCTGTAACTGCGACTGAGACGGGACAGGCGGTGGACTCAGGGAAGGAGGAGGAGGACCAGGAGAAGGTGGGGAGCCAAGAACCTGCTGAAGAAGCGGAACGTAGTACGGCCGCGGCCGCACAGCGCCTTCAGAAACAACAGAGACAGAACCGGTACCCTCAGCCTCAGGGTCTCCAGTCCTAGCAGCACCTCTAGCAGCTCCAGCACCAGCAGCACCTCCTGTAGCTCCAGCACCAGCACCACCTCCAGCAGCACCAGCACCTCCAGCAGCTCCAGCAGCTCCAGCACCAGCACCACCTCCAGTAGCGCCAGCACCTCCAGTAGCTCCAGTAGCACCTCCAGCACCAGCAGCACCTCCAGCAGCTCTAGCACTAGCAGCACCTCCAGCAGCTCCAGCAACAGCACCACCTCCAGCAGCGCCAGCACCTCCAGCAGCACCCGCACCAGCAGCACCTCCAGCAGCAACCCGCCAGCGCCGAGAGTACCACTCACGAAGCCGCTGTGGAGAGAGGGGCTCCCGCCGCGACGGGACACCCAGAGCACCTCCAGACTCAACACGCGCAGGCTCAGCACCTTTAGACACAGTACCCTCAGGCGCCACACCCCCAGGCTCAGCACGCCCAGTCTCAGCACCCCCAGACTCAGCACCCCCAGACTCAGCACCCCCAGATTCAGCACCCCCAGTCTCAGCACCCCCAGTCCCCGCACCCGCAGGGTCAGCACCCCTAGCAGCACCTGAATCGACAGCTACCTCGACCGGCTCGGCAGGGTCTACATGGGACACACCTGAGGGGGCAGGACCCTGGGGGGGGAGGGGGTCTACCGGAGGAGTACCTGGGGCAAGGAAGAGCGGCGGGGGAGGGGGAGAGGCAGTGCGGTAGGGAAAGAGACGGTAGTACGACACCGACTCGTCAAACGTGACGTCCTGAGAGGACAGAACACGACGCGAGGTGGGGTGGTAGAACTGCCACCCGGGTGCGTCAGGAGGGAAGCCAAGGAAGACATAGGGAATGGCACGGGAGGACAGCTTGTCCGCTGTAGTATCGCGGACAAAAGCTCGAGATCCCCAGACACGGAACGCGGACGCATGGCCAACCTTCCCCGTCCACCGCAGAGTAGGTGTGGTCTCCGGCAAGGAGACACGAGGCTGAAGGTTGATCTGATGCGCAGCGTACTGAACCGCGAACGGCCACAGAAAGTGGGGAGCAGCCGCATGGATCATGGACGTACGAGCGACATCCATGACCATGCCAATGCGGCGCTCAGCAATCCCATTTTTCTGCGGGGAGGCCGGAAGCGTGAACGTCTGGCGGATGCCCTCCAAACGACAGAAGGCTCTCAGGAGGTCGGAGGAAAACTCCCCGCCTCTGTCTGAGTGCAGACGCAAAACAGGAAGGTCGGAGCCGAAACTCTCACTAAGCTGGCGACGAGCACCGCGGATCCAGTCGATCAACACCTCAGTGACCTCACCCTTGCTGCGCAAGGGGAAGACTGTGGTGTAACGCGAGTAGTCGTCAACGACCAGCAGGAAGTAACGCTCGTGACCCTGTCCACGAACGCGGGCTGGGCCCCACACGTCCATGTGAAGAGTCTGCAGAGGGGCCTCAGTCGGAGGAAACGAGGAGGAGTGAGGAGCGGCGCGCTGCCGGCCCTCGACACAAGGAACACAGGTGGGGGCAGGCCCCGGAGGAAGGGGAGGGAGGGACCTGGGGAGTCCAGAGACAAGAGCACGGGAGGCCATACCTCGAAGACGAGGCAGGGAGGGATGACCAAGGCGGTGGTGCCAGAGGAGAGTCTCGTGCACCAGAGGACGACACGAGCAGGGGGCAGACGCAGGACTAGACCTGGACGCAGCAGCAAACACCTGACTGGACGCAGCTACCTGACCAGACGCAGGGACCGGAGGAGGCGCAGTAGTCAGTGTGTACAGACTCGACCCTGGCCGACGGGTGAACGTGGCCAGGTGGCGGCCCGTCCGAGAGCAAGTGCAGTGGGTCACACGCTGACCTCCAGGGGTGAACTGGTCAACCCACGCGTCCTGGAGGTCAGCTCCACTCACCAAGTTTGTAGAGAACGAGGGGAGGTGGAGTCCCGACAGCAAGCCCGACGGGGCCGCAGGACACGGTAGAACCGTGGAGGAGTGTGCAAGGACTGGTCCCCCGGAGGGGTCAGCAAGGGAGACCGCAACAGGCTGACGGAGCGGCGTGAGCGTGGTGCTGTCTCTAAAGAAAGAGCGCGAAGCACCAGAGTCAAGTGTGAAGGTGTGAAAGGACTCAGTAGGTGCAGTACCAGAGGGAGGAGACGTACCAGCACCTGGAGCAGCAGACGCACTAGCACCTAGAGCAGCAGCCGCACTAGCACCTAGAGCAGCAGCCACAGTGCCCGGGTCGGGCGGGACACGCAGGTAACAGTCACCCTCAGTAATATCAGCAAGAGCATACATGGCAGCAAGGATAGCATCAAAATCTAGATCAAAGATAGGCACATTCTGCAGAAGCAGATCATGCCAACGAGGAAGCTCAACAGCGTCAGGAAACTGGGTACGCCAAGCGTCAGTCAGGCGGCCGAAGCAGCGCTGCGTGGTGTGTGGGAGACCACACACCTCCCCGCTACGAGTGCCTGTGCGAAGAACGTACGCACAGGGACCTGCACCCCCAGACCTCCCACGCCCAGCGTACCACTCACGAAGCTGCTGAACAGACGGGGTCTCACGGGTGCGCAGCTGCTGCTGACGCTGGCCGCCACCAAGGCCTCCACGCTGCGTGGCTGCACCGCGACCAGCACCACCTCCTCCGCTACCTCCAGCACCGCTGCCGCCGCCACCACCGCCTCCGCCACCGCCTCCACGGCCTCCACCGCCGCCACCGACGCCCCCACCCCCGGGGCAGTTCAGGAGCAGGGCCGGGGCAGTGTCGGGGAAGAGCTGCGATAGGGACGCAGCAGGGCCGGCTGGGCCTGAAGGGGCCTCTAACGGGGCCTGACTGGGCCGAACGGGGCCTATAACGGGGCCTGACGGGGCCTATAACGGGGCCGTACGGGGCCTATAACGGGGCCTGACGGGGCCTATAACGGGGCCGTACGGGGCCTATAACGGGGCCGTGCGGGGCCTATAACGGGGCCTGACGGGGCTTATAACGGGGCCGTACGGGGCCGTACGGGGCCTATAACGGGGCCTGACGGGCCTTACGGGGCCTGAAACGGGGCCAAATGGGGCATGACGGGGCCGAACGGGGCCTATAACGGGGCCTGACGGGGCCTGACGGGGCCTATAACGGGGCCGTACGGGGCCGATAATGGGGCCGTGCGGGGCCTATAACGGGGCCTGACAGGGCCTATAACGGGGCCTGACGGGCCTTACGGGGCCTCTAACGGGGCCTTACGGGGCCTCTAACTGGGCCTGAAGGAGCCTGACGGGGCCTCTAACGGGGCCTGACGGGCCTTACGGGGCCTTAAACGGGGCCAAATGGGGCCTGACGGGGCCGTACGGGGCCTCTAACGGGGCCTGACGGGGCCGTACGGGGCCTCTAACGGGGCCTGTCGGGGCCTAACGGGGCCTTAAACGGGGCCGAACGGGGCCTGACGGGGCCTTACGGGGCCTTACCGGGCATAACGGGGCCTTACGGGGCCTTAAACCGCGCCCTAAACGGGGCCTAAAGGGGCCTTACGGGGCCTAACGAGGCCTTAAGGGGCCTTACGGGGCGGGCGCAGGCTCTAAGGGCGGGCGCAGGGGCCGTGACGGGCCTCGAAGGGAAGGCGCGAAGCGCGCGGCAAGTAGGCAGGGGAGAAATTTCAGTGGTGGGCCCTTTTAAAAAAATCTCGAAACTAGCTCTATACCATGTGAGAATGATAGACGAAAGAATGAATGAACTAGAAATGAGATGGGTACATATAGGAAACACATAAGTGTTGTACCCACTAAGAGCTACCCCACTACAGCCTAAATAGACCATAGCAGATATAAGTTTGACACTGGGCCCCCAGAGGGGTCAGCCAGGGAGACAGGAACAGGTGCAGGGAGGGGAGTGACTGTGGTACTGTCGCGAAAGAAGCAGCGGGAAGCACCAGAGTCAAGTGTAAAGGTGTGCAAGGCCTGTGCAGGCGCAGTACCAAGGGGAGCAGACTCACAAGCACCTAGTGCTGCAGGGACTATACCAGGGGCTATACCAGGATCCGGCGGCACACAAAAGTAGCAGTCACCCTCAACACTAACTGTCAATGCATACATAGCAGCAAGAATTGCCTCATAGTCAAGATCAAAGATAGGTACATCACGCCTAAGCAGGTCTGCCCAGTTGGGGAACTCAGTAGCATCAGGAAACTTGGCTCGCCAGGCGTCACTAAGCCGAGCGAAGCAGCGCTGCTCAGTGTGAAACCCTGTGCACTGGCGACCAGTGCGGGGACCTGTGCGAATGATATAGGGGCAGCGACCAGGACCCCCTGAAACCCCACGCCCGGCATACCAGTCAAGAAGCTGCTGGGAAGTGGGGGTCTGGCGCTGACGCTGCTGCTGCTGCTGCTGCTGCTGCGACTGCTGCTGGCCCGGACCACCACTGCCACCTCCACCGCTCCCAGTGCCCCCGCCGCCCCCACCACCACCTCCACCACCTCCACCTCCCCCGCCGCCTGCACCACCGCCACCTCCACCTCCACCCCCACCTCCCCTGCCACCCTTGCCACCCCTGCCGCTGCGACGCTTCCCACTAGGAGCGGAAGCAGCCCCGACCTCCTCAGCACCAAGGTAGTCATGAGCAGCAGCTGCGGAGGCGTAGGAGGGGGTGAGAGGGGAGGGGGAGCACCCCTCAAAGAGGGGAGATCGCGGAGTACCACGAGCAGCACCTACAGCGAGGATGTTCTTCTCTGCTGTTAGGAGGTGCTTCTCGAAGTCGTCGACAATGAGAGTGGGGGGGTCGAGCGCTAGGAAGTGGTCCCTGACTGAGCTAAGAGTGTCAGGGAGGCGGGTGACGAGGAAATAGAGAGTGAAGTACATCAGGGGGGGGGGGGGTTTGCGGCGCAGAACTCGGCTGAAAGGGCGGCACGAAAGCGAGTGTCAGTAGCGCGCAGGTGGGAAATGAGGTCCTCAGCAGTGGTGAACGAGGAAAGGTCGGGGAACAGGTAAGGTAGCATGAGTCGACCTATGGCTGCAGTGGCCGGGGAGGAGTAGCGTGCAACTACAGCGTCGTACAGTGTCTTAGCAGTTTTGTGCTGGCTGAAATGCGCGCGCTCAGTAATCGGCAGGTGGTTCCTAATAGCGCGGCGTGCAGCAGCATCGCGAGTCTGCCACTGTGAGCGTTCGAGAGCAGGAGCATCGGCAGCAGGAGCAACGGCAGTGCCAGATACGTAATCGAACAGGGAAACGCCCTCTTTGGCATCGGTCAGAAGGAACAGCTGGAGATCGTCTAACCACACAGCGAACTCTATGGGGCGACCGTCAGGCTCGAACGCTAGAACGTTAGGCGTCGTCATAATGGCTCCAGGCAGAGGTAGGAGGCAGCATGCAGCAGACAAGAGGCAGCAGGCACCAGGCCACAAGCAAAGTCAGAGGCAGCAGGCAGCAGGCAGGAGGCAGCAGTCAGCAGGCAGGAGCGGCCGCATGCTAGCCCCTAAAGCAGCACGCTAAGCAGTAGCGGGCCGCGCAAGCGGCCGACGCGACGCACGGCGCAGCGGCGGGCCGCGCTGGCGACAGACGCGGCGCGCGGGGCGACGGCGGGCTGCACGCGGCGGTGAGCTGCGCGGGCAACGCGGGCCAGCGCGCGGCGCTGCAGCAGTGGCGCGCGCTAAAAACAGTGACGCGCGCGCTGAAAACAGTGACGCGCGCGCTAATAGCCGAGGCGCGCGCGAAAAAAAAGATGACACGCGCTGCAACCGAGGTGCGCGCGGGCAGTAGGCAAGGCAGGTAGGGTAACACAGTTAGGTGGGCCCGATTCTTAGGTCCTAGAGACCTCCTGCTCTAGTTACCATGTTGAGACTAAGTCATAGGGGAATGGTTGATTAGGTCAAGATTGGGGTACAAGACTAGAGTGTCGAGATTGTTTGTGTACCCTCTAAGGCTAACCCCAATACAGCCTAGATAATAACAAACATATCTTTTGACAGTCTGCAGGAGTGAGGCGCGGTTGACGCTCCTCTCCCGAAATGTCGTCATCGGAGAGCACCACACGGGCACGCTTCTTCTTGGGATGAAGGCGATGACGGAGCCTCCGCTTCAGCAGAGGAACGTCGTCGTCCGCCGTGATGCGCCACGGGTCTTCCTCTTCTTCACAGTCGAAGAAGACCACATCAGCACCTCCCTTCGCAGCACCAGCATCCGCATCCGCCTCCGCATCCGCACCCGCATTTGCCTCCACATCCGCGGCAGCAACCGCATCCGCATCCGCATCCGCTTCCGCCTCCGCTTCTGTCGTCTGCATTCGCAACCGCATTCGCATCCGCATCCACCGTCGCACCCGCAGGCACATATTCCGCCGTCGCCGTCGCAGGGGCTTGCACCGTTGCATACGCCGATGCCTCAGCGTGCTCACCATCAGCATCTGTAGCTACGTTATTGTCCAAGTCGCCAGCCCGCCACTCTTCCACCTCGTCGTCCTCGCCAACCGGCCGATTCCACCATTCGACGTCGTCGATGTCGCCAGCAGGGATTTCATCCCCCGACGCGCTGTCATCATGGCCGTTCTCCGGCCAATCCTCCTTGGCGTCGTTGCCGTGTTCTTCTTCGCCGTCCTCTTCGTCACAGCTCGCACCAGAGGCGGCGGTAGAGCATCCTGCCTTGCGCGTATCCTTCGCCATGGCTACACGGATGTCATCACCGGGCGAGTTGATTCGCCCGTAGTTGTTCACATGGAAGTGAGGGCGAGAGGAGGCCGTGCCTACAGGGACTGTGATGCGCATGGTTGAGCCTGCCGAGAGCAAAGGTTGAGCTAATCTTTACCTTCTTGAGCACCAAATGAAGCTCAAGCCTGACTACCCCCCCCCCAGCCAGAGTGCCCCTTCCAAAGGCTGCCGAGCTGCTCCTCTACGAGGAATCTCCTCGTAGAGGACAGCACATGACAGCCCTCACGCTGCCATCGTGCTGCCAGCAGCGTTCTGGAAGCATCCATGCGCTGCTGGCAGCAAAACGACGCTGTCAGCATCATTGGATGCTGCCAGCACGGAGGGATGTTGCCAGCACAGGCAGCTTTACTGTATCCCTCACGTGGCATGAGGTGGCGACGCATGCATCACCACCGAGGTCGGTCGAATTCAATGAATCTGGCACCTGGGTGGTTTCTACACACTTTGCAAATATTACACAGTTCTTAAATATTTTTCCATTCATAAGACTTATAAGACACCCTAAACAGTCCCAAATACAAGACAACCCAAGCATTTTCTTCTAGTGTATAAGATTAGACATATATGTCTTATATCTAGGCGATGACGGTAGGGTTTCCTACTTGTATCCAACTGTTGCGTGGTTCATCCATTCCTGTTTTCTATTCTGACATGGTTTCAGAGCATGATCCATTCTCGGAGCGTTTTTTTAGGGCTCACCGTTCCTTCAGTCCTGCCTGTCGATCAGTTTTGCTCTGCCCTGCCCGAAGTTTTTTATGCCCTGTCTAGCACGGTGCCCGCGCGCTGCCTGCCTGCTGCCTGAGCTGCTACGAGCTGTGCACTGTCGCCCACTGCCCACCGCTACTGGAGGTCCCTGTGAGTCTACTCCTGCTGGTAGTGCCGCTGGTAGACGCGGAGGTTCTGGGGGTGGGCAGAAGCAGCAGCAGCGTCCGCCGGAGACTCTCTCCCCACAGCAGCTTCGTGAGAGGGCTGTCCGGTGGGGCAGCCCCAATGGCGGAGGGTTTCGGGGTACTCGTACTGGGGGTGTAGAGGCACCTGGTGGCGCAGAGGCTGCTAGTCTTGGTGCTTTGACTCAGCTAGCGCAGGGGCAGAGCCTGAGGAGGCCTTGCACACTTTTACCCTAGACTCAGGCGCGTCTCGCTGCTTCTTCCGCGACAGCACCAGAGTCACACCGCTCACAGCCCCTGTCCTTGTCACACTGGCCGACCCCTCTGGCGGTCCGGTAGTCGCGAGTGGCGCTACTGTTCTCCCGTGTCTGGCGGCCCCTTCCGGCCTCCTCACAGGTCTCCACCTCCCCTCGTTTGCTAAGAACTTGGTGGCTACCTCTGTCCTCCAGGACCAGTGGGTCACTGTCACCCAGCCTGGAGGAGAGGTTGTGGCGATCTGTACGGACTCACGCACTGGCAAGCACCTCGCCACGTTCACTCGGAGGCCCGGGTCTGCTCTATACACACTAACTACTGAGTTTGCACTAGTGGCTGAGTTAGGTCAGGTAGCTGCATTGGTTGAGGTCGCTGCGTCTTGTTCGTGTCGTCTCCTCACGCACCAGACTCTCCTCTGGCACCACCGTCATGGCCACCCCTCCTTGCCATGCCTGCATGGCATGCACTCCCGTCTCCTTGTATTTGGTCTCCCCAGGTCCTTGCCCCCACTTCCGAGGTCGCTTGCACCGCCCTGCCTTCCCTGTGTCGAGGGGCGGCAGCGCGCCGCTCCTCACTCCTCCTCGTTTCCTCCTACCACTACTCCTCTGCAGACCCTCTACGTGGACGTGTGGAGCCCCGCCCGCGTCACTGGACAGGGTGGCGAGCGCTACTTTTTGCTCGTTATTGAGGACTGCAGAGCAAGGTGGAGGGCCGCAGTGTCTTGATCCGCTGGATCCGCTCTGTTCGTCTCGAGCTTAGCGCTTGGTTCTGGCAAGACCTTCCGGTCCTGGGGCTGCACTCTAATCGAGGTGGTGAGTTTTCCTCCCGCCTTCTCGAGGATATCTAAGTGTGAGAGAATTGAGAAGGAATGAATGCACTAGAAAGCAATTGAGATACATATAGCAAACCCTAACAGGGTTGTACTCACTACAAAGTACCCCACTGCAGACTAGAGAGACATAATATTCTGACACACCCCCATAGTCAAAGTGGGGTATGATCAGCACAACAAGCAAAGCAAAGCAAGCTCAGGGTGGATCACAATGTCACCACACATTCTAAGCACAAGTACAAGAAGTAACAGTTTAAAGTTCACAATAAATAAGTAAAGCTAGAGGCTATCACAGAGGGCAAGTGAGGAGGAGGAGGCTGGACTAATAGGAGAGGAGAGAGGAGGCAACGGCGGAAGCTGCAGACACACGGGCAACAGGAGCGGCGCGCACTGTGGCTACCGGAGGCGCACCTCCGGACTACAGGAGTAACTGGCTCCGCGGCTAAGACGAGCGGCAGGAGCAACGGACCCACGGGCGACTGGCGCAGCGGCATCACTGGGCTACCGGAAGCGCACCTCCGGACTACTGGCACTGCTAGCAACACGACGGCTACCTCCACCCAACCTCCCTCTACTGCCGCACCCCCATTCACACACCCCCTGCTGCACCCCTAGGTTCACTCACACGTCACCCTCTAGCACCACGCCTTTGGCTCACACTCATTCACCCCCCTCAGCGGCAGCTGCAGCAGTGGGAGACAAAGGAGGAGGAGGGGAAGGGAAACATACCACCCATCACCCCCATACCCGCCACCCCCATACCCTCCGTTCCACGGCTGCACGCGCAGTAGGGAGACGAAGAAGGGGGGGGGGGGGGGGGGGGGGGGGGGGGGGGGGAGAGCAGCAACGGGCAGCAACGGGCAGCAACGGGCAGCAACGGGCAGCAACGGGCGGCAATGGGCAGCACAGGGAGGCGGCGGCACCGGGCCCAGGGGCGGCGTCGCGGGGTCCAGGGGCGGCTGCTCCAGGGGCCAGGGGCGGCTGCTGAGGTCCAGGGGCGGCTGCACCAGGGGCGGCTGCTCCAGGGGCCAGGGGCGGCTGCTCCAGGGGCCAGGGGTGGCTGCTCCAGGGGCCAGGGGCGGCTGCTCTGGGTCCAGGGGCGGCTGCTCCAGGGGCGGCTGCTCCGACGCGCGGCCCCCCCCAGGTCGCCCCTCCCGTCGCCTGTTGAGGCGACCTGAGGGGGGGGAGGAGTACGGGGGGGCCGACGCGCGGCCTCCCAGGGCGCCAGAACAAGCGGAAGGAGGGGCGACGCGCCCCCCCCCCCCGCTCGCCACGCAAGGCGACGGGAAAAGGGGGGGGGGGCGGTGCACGGGCCCCTGGTGCGCCACGACAGGCATGAGGAGGGCGGGGCCTGGGCAGGGTCGGGGCATGGCAGGGGCAGGGCCGCGATAGGGCCGGGGCAGGGTCGGAGCAGAGCCGGGGCAGGGCCGGGGCAGGGCCGGGGTAGGGCCGGGGCAGGGCCAGGGCAGGGTCGGAGCAGGGCCGGGACAGGGCCGGGGCGAGGCCGCGACAGGTCCGGGGCAGGGCCGGGGCCGGGCCGCGGCTGTGCAGGAGCAGGGCCGGGGCAGGGCCGAGACAGGGCCGGGGCGAGGGCCGGGGCAGGGCTGCAACAGGGCCGGAGCAGGGCCGGGGCAGGGCTGCGACAGGGCCGCAGCAGGGCCGCGACAGGTTGGGGTAGGGCCGGGGCAGGGCCGGAACAGGGCCGCGACAGGGCCGAAGTAGGGCCGGGGCTGGGTCGCAGTAGGGCCGGGACAGGGCCGCGACAGGGTCGGGGCAGCTAACGGGGCCTGACGGGGCCTGACGGGGGCGTAAACGGGGCCTGACGGGGCCTTACGGGGCCGTACGGGGCCTTACGGGGCCGTAAACGGGGCCTAACGTGGCCTTACGGGGCCTTACGGGGCCGTAAACGGGGCCTTACGGGGCCTTACGGGGCCGTAAACGGGGCCTTACGGGGCCTTACGGGGCCGTAAACGGGGCCTTACGGGGCCTTACGGGGCCTTACGGGGCCTTACGGGGCCGTAAACGGGGCCTTACGGGGCCTTACGGGGCCGGAAACGGGGCCTGACGGGGCCTTACGAGGGGCCGCGAAGGGGCCGTTAGGGGCCGCGAAAGGGCCGTTACGGGACGCGAAGGGGCCGCAACGGGCCACGAAAGGCCTCGAAGGGCAGGCGCGACGCGCGCCTCGGGCAGGTAAGGAAAAAAAATTTTAAACGTGGTGGGCCCTTAGGAAGGATCGATATTGCTCTATACCATGTGAGAGAATTGAGAAGGAATGAATGCACTAGAAAGCAATTGAGATGCATATAGCAAACCCTAACAGGGTTGTACTCACTACAAAGTACCCCACTGCAGACTAGAGAGACATATTATTCTGACACTAAGGTGATGAGGGCATCTGTCAGTCGTTCACAATTCCGGCCTCTTCACACCATAATGGGATTGCAGAGCGCTGCATTGGCTTGGTCATGGAGGTTGCTCGCACCTCCATGATCCATGCGGCTGCTCCCCATTTTCTGAGGCCGTTTGCGGCCGCGCATCAGCTCAACCTCTGGCCCCGTGTCTCTGTGCCCGCCTACACTGTGTTGGACGGGGGAGGTTGGCGATGTGTCGGAGTTTCGGGTCTGGGGTTCCCTCTCTCTTGTCCGTGATCTGCCTGCGGGCAAGCTCTCTCCGCACACTCTTCGGTGCGTGGTCCTTGGCTTTCCCACTGACGCACCGCCCTGGCAGTTTTACCACCTGGGCTCTCGTCGTGTGCTGTCCTCCCGCGACATCACTTTTGACGAGTCAGTCTGCTTCTACCATCTTCACCCCCACCGCAGTTCCCCGGTACCCCTCCCGCCTCTCTCCCTGGTTGTCGACCCCCCCCGCCCCCCCCCGGTAGCCCCCCTCCCTCCTCACGGTCCTACTCCATCTGGTGTGTCTCAGGTAGACCCACCCCCCTTGGTTGAGCCTTTGGAGGTCTCCTCAGACACCTCTGGCCCAGCTGAGGGGGGTGACCCGACTGCTACCGACACTGTGGCCCCTCGCTGCTCCGCGTGCTTGGCGGTCCCTCCTGGGTTTACGCCTCGACCGTCTTCATCGCCGCTGCAGCCCGTCGCTGTGGACTCTGGTGCTGCTGGAGGTGGTGACACTAGGGGTGCGGCCTCTTGGGGTGCTGGCTCTGGGGGTGCTGAGTGTCCTACGGGTACAGGAGGTGCTGCTACTGGAGGTACTGCGGTTGGAGGTGCTGGTGGCGCTGGTGCTGCTGGTACTGGTGCACGTCGGCAGGAGAATCTCTTGCCAGAGCGGCTTTGCGAGTTTACTGCCCGGTGGGGCAGCCTCGGTGGCGGCGCTAGACGTTCTGGAGCTGGAGGTACTAGACGTACTGTTCCTGGAGTTGGCCGTGCTGGAGGTACTGGTGCTGGAGGCACTGGTGCTACTGGAGGTACTGGAGGTACTGGTGCTGTGGGTGCTATTGCTGGTGGTACTGATTCACGTCGGCAGGAGCCTCTCTCGCCGGAGCGGCTTCGCGAGTGGGCTGTCCGGTGGGGCAGCCCTGGTGGCGGAGCTGGACGTACTGGAGCTAGAGGTGCTGGAGGTACTGGCTCTAGAGGTGCTAGTGCTGGTGCTCCTGGAGTTGGAGGTACTGGAGGTGCTGACACTGGAGGTACTACTGGTGGTACTGGAGTTGGTGGTGCTAGTCGACAGGAGTCACTCTCGCCGCAGCAACTTCGTGAGTGGGCTATCCGTTAGGGCAGTCCCGGTGGTTTTAGCTGGAGGTACAGGTTATGGGGGTGCTGTTACTACTAGAGCTCGAGGTTCTGGGGGTGCGACTAGTCAGCCGCAGCTGTCTGCGCTTAGTCACCTTCTTAGTCTCCCACCTGCTGCTACTGAGTTCCCTGTAGCTGGCACTACTCCTCCGTTACTGTTTCCCCTGCTTGACCGGTCTCAGCCATAGCTACTGCCTCACTCCCCACTGCCTGCTCCTGCTCCTTACACTGCGGTGACAGATTCCCTCACTGAGATTAGAGATCCTGCGTCGCGTCCTGTCACGCCTGTCCGTACTCCTCGTGCTGTGCGTCCTATTCCTCCACCTGTCCCTGGCATGCACATCATGGCACTTCGTCCTTCCTCGGTTCCACAGCGTGTTGTCCTGCCGTCGCCTCTCGCGTCTTCTCTTCCTCACATTCCTGACCCTGAGTCTGACCTTGTCCGTACTGCCAGTCCAACTGTCACTTGTCTACTTGCCACAGTTGTGACTGACCCTTCCTTTGAGTCTACTGCTGCGTCTGCCTTAGTTGCTGAGCTTGTTGACTTTGCTGCTTTGTGCCGCCTTGACTATGCTGCGAGTCTTGTTTATTACTCTTCCTGTCCTCCGTCCGTCGGGGGTGAGCTTGCCCTTGGCTGTGACGTCCTTGAGGACGGGCAGTTTGAGCTGGAGTGCCTAGCGGCCGCTACAACTCATCTCGCGTCCACGCTACTTTGCCCTGAGGGAGACCTTGATGCACTGGACATCCCGGCCCCACATTCTTACGCAGACGTGATCACGGGTCCGTACTCCTCTTAGTGGCAGATAGCCATGGATGCAGAGATGGCTTCCTGGAAGTCCACAGGCACCTACGTTGACACAGTTCCCCCACATGGGGCGAACATAGTCGATGGCATGTGGATTTTCAGGGTGAAGCGACCACCGGGTTCTCCGCCTGCCTTCAAGGCGCGTTACGTTGCACGAGGGTTCAGCCAGCGTGAGGGGGTCGACTTCTTCCAGACCTTCTCCCCCACCCCGAAGATGACCACTCTTCGGGTGCTACTGCACGTTGCAGCACAGCGCGACTACGAGCTGTACTCCCTTGACTTCTCGACAGCCTTCCTTCAGGGCAGCCTTCACGAGGCTATCTGGTTACGCCGCCCACCTACTTTCACTGGGTCGTTTCCTGAGGGTACCCAGTAGAGTCTCCAGCGACCAGTCTACGGTCTGCGTCACGCGCCCCGTAAGTGGCACGACACACTGAGGACTATACTTGCGGCTCTTGGTTTCGCTCCCTCGACTGCTGACCCTTTGCTGTTTCTGCGTACAGGCACTTCTCTGCCGACGTTCTATGTTCTTGTGTACATCGACGACTTGGTTTTTGCTACTGCTAACACTGAGGCACTAGCCCCTAGTGAAGGCGGAGCTGCAGGAGAGAGACACACCTGCACTGACCTGGGTGAACTGCGCAGCTATCTTGGCTTGTAGATCACCCGGGACAGAGCACGACACACCATCACCCTGACTCAGTCATACATGGTGCAGCAGGTTCTTCAGCGCTTCGACTTCTTGTGGTCCTCGCCACAGCCCACTCCTCTGCCTATAGGCCACTGGCTCTCAGCTCCACCTTTGGACGAGTCCGTAGAGCCGGGTGGTCCATACCAAAGCTTGTGGGTTGCCTCATGTACCTGATGACGTGCACATGACCTGACCTTGCGTACCCTCTCAGCCTCCTGGATCACTTCGTGGCTCCCG